>VMDO01005950.1:0-14835 GCA_007922755.1 Pedetes capensis | reverse complement strand
CAGGAGAAGAATTGATGCTTTTGAATTGTGGTGCTGGAGATGTCTATTGAATATACCATGGACTGCCAAAAGAACCAACAGATCTATCCTAGAAGTGCAACCAGAACGCTCCTTGGAAGCAAGAATGGCTAGACTGAGTCTTACATATTTTGGACATGTAGTCAGGAGAGATCAATCCCTGGAGAAGGACATCATGTTTGGGAGTGTGGCAGGTCAATGAAAAAAAGGAAAACCCTCCACCAGATGGATTGACACAGTGTCTGCAACAATGGGCTTAAATATAAATAAGATCGTGTGCCTTCCACATAATCAAGAAGTGTTTCAATCTGCTGTACATCGGGTCGCTGTGAGTGAGACTCAACTCGATGGCACCTAACAACAACAACAACATGTACAACAGAATGAAACACTTCCCAACAGTGTGCCATGCCTGGCACTATGTCAGTGCTTCTCTACTATTCTAGGGTTTTTGATGGCTCATTATTTTGGGAGTGGGCTTCTAGGTCCTTCTCTCATTTCTGTGGTGGGTGCTGGGGATCAAACGTAGGGCCTGAGTGCACAGAACAAGCGCCCCACTAACTGAACTAAACCCAAGCCCATTTGACATTTGATGCTTAGGTTCATGAAATAATAATAATAATAAAAAAGGCAGAAACAGAATAAAAAGACAGAAAGGGTGCAGCCCTCTTGGCTGAGGCAGAGTTCTGTCCAAGCTCTGTCTGAGGGAGTAACAGCACCCTGCTGACCAGAGCAGAGGGCTCAGTTTGGCAGCAGCAAGAGGCCAGCTTCACCTGGACTCTCCTTGGCCAGCAGGGAGGGGCTTTTGGTTTTGCTTTTGCCTAAGAGCCAGTGTAGGAAAATTTACAAGCTGTTTTTTTTCCATTCAAAATGAACATAGTCTTATTTAATCCTGTGGAGAAAATGTTTTTCCATCAAAGTTAAGATGAGTAGCAAAGTGACTGGCACTGCTTTCAGCACCAACACAAGGAAGAAACAGTGGTGGACAGTGCTTCCCAGTGCCCAGGTCAGGAAAGAGGTGTGGTATAGGATCCTGACTGCCATTCCAGGTGACCTGAACTTTCTAGAATGCACTTATTTATTTATTTTTCCAAAGAAGGGATCTCACTGTACAGCCCAGGATGGCCTTGGACTCATGTTAACCCTACTGCCTCAGCCTTCCCACAGACATGCGCCCCCATGCCCAGCTAGACATCACATTTTCTACCTGTTCTAGGTGAAATTACCAGGGTACCTTGGACATGGGTAGCCATTCTTGCGACAGTAGTTTGCACTTGTTTTGTCCAATGCTTGATGAATTTTGAGCTGTGAATTTTCTAAGACAATCTGTTTTCAAGGTACTTGAAGTTGTCTCTGAATGATTTGCCAGCATGTGAAAGGCTCCTGGTTCTAACCCTCTGTGCTGCAACCACACACCATCCACCTGTACCAACTCTCTTCCTCACCCTATCCCAGGAAAAACCACCAAAACAGCTTTCTGGATAAAGCATACAAACCTCCAGAATTTACCACATTAAAAAAACAAGTATCTTAAAGAAACTCCTACAATGCAGGATTTCCATAGAAGGAAAACACCACTTCCTTTGCTAATATCTTTCCTTTGGGAAGTATCTTTCCTCCTCTGATGGTCACCAAACGCCCAGGAAAGCCAACCAGAGAGCTCTAAGGCTAACACCCACCCTGGCAAAGTCGTTGTTTCCAAGCAGAGTGTGCAGTAAGGCTGGCAACTGCTCCTCCAGGTGAAGCTTGCAGCAGAGCTGAGTCAGCTCCTCCCGGTCCAGAAAGCCAGTCCCGGTGGTGTCGCAGCTGCTGTAGACCTCTCTGAGCTGCAAGACGTAGTGGCTCTCCTCCTCGCCATCCATCCCATAGCAGTCAGGCTGTGCTGAGAAACGAAAAACATTAAGACAGGTTTCTTACCACCCACACCCAAGTGCCTTCATGTTGGATAAATGAAGGCCACTCAGCTAGCGAGTGGGAAGAGACATTGGGAGCCCTCTTGGAGGGGAGAAGAAAGGGGAAGCCCCTGCACCCTGCTTCATGGATGGACAGAGACTGGAAGAGCTTTGGTTCCTGTATGATCAGGAGTTAGTGACCACAGAAGGGTCTGCTGATGGGTCTGATGCGCAGAAAGAACGAGCGGCACCCTTGGGCTGTGGTTTTTGGGCACCCTGAGGCTTGTGGGGCAAGACTTCAAAGATCATCTACCTTTCTAAAACAAACCATTCAAGTTCTCAAAACTAGGAACTCCCCCCCCCCACACACACACACATTTGCAGGAGGCTAAGTGCCAGGCACACAGGGGCAAGTGAGCAGAGTACACTGACCTCTGTCTGGTCACTCAGCAGTCCATACCCACCCTAGTGTGCCAGTCACGAGCTCTATGGGGCTTTGTTTTATTCTGCCGCAGTGCTGGGGATGGCACACAGGACCTCACACATGCCAAGCAAGCCTCTGCCAGGTGAGGATCTAAAGAACCACTTCCCAGAGGCAAATGTTTTCCTGGGAGCACAAGGCAGTGAGTGCAGCAGGGCCCTGGGGGGCAGGAGGGAAGGAGAGAAAGGAACCCCACAGGGGAGACAGGAGCCATAGCTGTGTGTCCCCTCAAGCTCAGGAACCTCATTTCCCACTGAGCCAGAATTCAAAGTGACTGAGCCCCAGGGCTCCGCCTCACCAAAGGATCAGCGTCTTATGGAGGGAACCAGCTCAGGCCCTTTACCCTCCCACCTTCTGCCATGTGAGGACACAGCCTTCCTCTCCTTCAGAGAACAAAGCAAAGAGGAACCACTTGGGAGCAGAGACCAACTGCTGAAGCTGCGACCTCAGACTTTACAGCATCCGGAACCATATGATAAATTTCTGTTCTTTATAATTGCCCCATCTTAGATACTGTGTTGTAGCAACACCGACAGTCTGGACACCATCTAAGGACCCCAGCCCAGTGACCAGGCACTCCCAGACAAGGCAGGAGTTTCCTCCACAGCTCTCACACACCACATATTTCCGGGCACTCCTATCTTCATGGCAGATGGGTGACAGGTAAGGGCACTGGCCAGCACCCTCTTAATATTCTGGGGGTAATCTGGGGGTATACAAGGCTTCCTATGCAGCCTTAAAATTCCTCACATGCCAGAAATGTTTGGATTTACGTTTTTATGCCTATTAGTCTATAAGGAACCCACCTAAGCAACAGCAACAGATTATGCTGCAATTTCAACAACATGCTGCAAAGTCACCTGTAGGATGGAGCCTTTAAACGCCAGGTTGCTGCTCCCAGAAGAGCCCTGGAAAAAGGTCCAGGCTGGAGCGGAGCATAAGCTGAGTGGAACAAGGGTGGAAAGGGAGGGTGTTCAAGGGTCTGCAGGCAGCAGCATGCCCAGAGGGGCAGAACCCAGCAGCTCAGGAGGCTTCACTGTCTGGACTGTCACAGGGCAGGTTGGCAAGCCAAGGCTTAGCAAATCTGCACTGCTTCCTGAACTCTTGTTCTGGACTGCAGGGTGAGGCAGGATGTAGGTGTGGGGACTGGACAGGCTCTCGATGAGCAATGAAGCCCCTGGCAGCAGAGGAAGGTCCCTACCCACCTGAGTAGCTGCGATATCTGTGAGCTGGAGATCCTCCCCTGCCAGGCACAGGCCACAGGTGAGCCAAGGCCCGTCAAAAACACTTCCTGCCAAATTTGCTAGAACATTTCCTAACCCACATGCAGACAACATCTAGCCATGTTTTAAAAAATGCTGGAAGAGAAGGTCTGCCTCTATTCATACACACCTAACAGAATCCGCCCTCCCCCTACCCTGGGGCTGGGAGCATCTCTCTCTAGCTTCTCATATGCAGCACAGCCAACCTTTGTGGGCGAGACAGGTAGAAGCCCTAGGCAGGCTCCAAAAGAGACGCCTTCACCTGGAGAACATGCTGTATTCAGGCCACAGAACACATCCAAGGAGCTGTGGTGCTGCTAGACCCCCTGCCCCATTCAGGGCTCCCATATGGCTCATGTGATAAGGCATTGGACAAACTCTAATCGCCAAAAAATTCCAGTAGGTCTCAGAAGTGCTGGGAAAGCCCAAATGGAAGGCTTAGACTTCAAAACACACACACCCCATTCATTAGAATCCACAGCCAGTGATGGGGGTCAGAAGGTACACATGAGAGGAGAGGGCAGTAAAGATGGGCTGAACTCAAGACACATAGAGGTACACACTCTGAGAAAAACTGTAACATCCACAGAGAAAGAATAATTGTAGTCATGAAACAAAATAGATGCTCGACAAAAGGAATAACTGGAGACCAAGGAAGTATTTTTAAATATTGACATATTATAGTTGCAATAAAAAACTAAGTGGGTGCCAGGCCCAGTGGCACACACCTATAATCCCAGCGGCTCGGGAGGCAGAGGCGGGAGAATCACAAGTTCAAGACTAGAGGCAGTCTGTGTAACTTAGCAAAACCCTGTCTCAAAAAAGTAAAAAAAAAAAAAAAAAAAAAAAGAAAGAAAAAAAGAAAAGAAAAAAAGATAAAAGGACTGGGGGCACAGCACTTGCAAAGCATGCAGGCATGAGCCTCTGGGTTCAACCTCCAGTACCAGAAACAAAAACAAAAACAAAAACAAAAACCTTAAGTGGTAGCTGGGAGTGATGGCACATGCCAGTAATCCCAAGACTTGTGAGGTAGAGGCAGGAGGACCACGAGTTTGGGGCCCGAGGCAGTCTGCATTACTTAGCGAGACCCTCACTAAAAATTAAAAATTAAAAATAACCTGAGAGCGCAGCCCAGTGGCAGAGCACTTGTAAGGTATGTGTCAAGTCCTAGGTTCAACCCCTAAGTACAACAAAAACAAAACCCCAGAACAAACAAAAAATCAAAAACCTAAATGGTAGAATAAAAAATTAGGATAAGAAAATCTTTGGTGAAGTATATGTAAACAATGTTGTTGTTGTTGGGTGCTGCTGAGTCGAATCTGACTCATGGCAATTTTACGTACAGCAGAATGAAACACTACCGAATGTTGTGCCATACACACAATCTTTTTAATATTTGAGCCCATTGTTGCAGTCACTGTGTTTCTTCTCATTTTGAGTTGTGCTATATCAGCAAAAAGAGGTCCCAGGGGCTTCCCTCCCTTCCCATCATTAAGACTGACTCTTCTTTAAGGGGGCTGGGATTTAGCTCAGTGGGTAGAGCGCTGCGCTGCAGTCTCTGAGGCCCTGAGTTCAATCCCCAGTACCGCAAAAATGGGAGAAGGGCCTGGCAATCCACTCCCAAGGCAATCCCAAAGCACTCCACCATTGAAAACCCTATGAGGGCCGCTATGAGTCGGATACCGACTCGACGGCACCTAACAACAACAACAACAACTTCTTTAAGGGAGCAACTCTTCCCTAGTAGTTTCTTTATATCTTCCATCCTGGGGGGCTCATATTCTGCCACTATATTTGACAGTGCTTCTCTGCTATTCATTGGGTTTTCAATGGCTAATTGTTATGAGAGTGGGCTTTTGGGTCCTTCTTCCTAGTGTTAGTCTGGAAGCTCTGCTGAAACCTGTCCACTATGCGTGGCCCTGCTGGTATCTAAAATATGGGTGGCACAGCTTTCAGCATCACAGCAACACGCAAGCCCTCACACTGCAAGAAACTGATAGACATGCCGGGGATGTAATCAATAAACAGATAAAAATTAGAGAGAAAAAAATAAATAAATTGAAAATAACCCCATACAGTAATAAAATAATAACAGACACATAGTCCCATGGGACAAAACAGAGAGCCCAGAAAAAAGCCCTAATGCATATGGTCAAATGATTTTCAACAAAGGTGCCAAGACCACAGACCAAGGAAAAGACATTCTCTTCAAATAAATATTGCAGGGAAAACTGAATATCCATAAGCAAAAGAATCAAGTATAACCTTTACTTTATACTATACAAGAAAATTAATCAAAATGGATTAAAGATTAAAAGTAAGAACTAAAACTATAAAACTCCTAGAAGAAAATACAGAATAAAATCTTCATGATATCAAATATGGTAATGATTACTTATAAAGAAAACACCTAAAACACAGGCAACAAAAGCAAAAGTGGAGTAATGGAACTATATCAAACTTAAGCACTTATGCACACAGTAAGGCATGCTCAGAATGGAAGAAAACATCTGCAAATTGCATATCTGGTAAGGGGTTAATAATCAAGACATATAAAGAAGTCCTACAACTCAAGAACAACAAAACAAATATCCCAGTTAAAAAATAGGCAAAGGACTTAAAAAGACATTTCTCCAAAGAAGATATATGAGTGACCAAGAAACATGAAAAAGTATGCAACAATTATACTCATTAGAGAAACAGAAACCAAAAACACAATGAGATACCTCTTACTCCCATTAGGACATCCACTAGAAGAAATAGGAAGTAACATGCTGAAAATGATGTGAAGTTGGAACCCTGTGCACTGATGGTGGGAATGTAACATGGTGCAGCTGCTGTAGAAAACACTACAGAGGTTCCTCAAAGACTAAAAATAGAATTACTATATAACCCAGCAATGCCACTTCTGGGTATGTGCCCAAAAGAACTGAAAACAGAGTCTTGAAGAGATATTTGCACTCTCATGTTCATTGCAGTCATGAAAAGGCCAACAGACAGAAGCAACCAAAGGGCCCATCAACAGATGTTTAAGAAAATGTGCCATATCCATGCACTGAAATATTGTTGTTGTTGTTAGTTTCCGTCAAGTTGGTGTCCAACTCATAGCAACCCTATACAACAGGTGAAACACTATTGTCAGTGTGTCTCTGCTATTCATTGGGTTTTCAATGGCTGATTGATTTTTGGGAATGGCTTGCAGGGTCCTTCTCCCAAGCCTTGAGTATCTGGTGTTCCCAGGCAGTGTCTCACCCAAGTACTAACCAGGCCTGATCCTGTGTAGCTTCCGAGATCTGATGCCACAGTGCTACAGCTACAGGCATTTAAATATTAACCTTAAACAGAAAGGAAATTCTGACACAACTTGGATAATCCCAGAGGACATTATTCTATGTGAAATAAGCCATCACAAAGGGATAAATACCTTGTGATTCCATTTCTATGAGACATCCAGAGTAGTTGAAATCACAAAAATAGAAACTTACATAGTGACTGGTGATTGCCAGGGAGTGTGAAGAGGGGCAAGTGGATGGAGCTGTTGGATGGGTGTAGAGTTTCAGTTTTGCAAAATGAAAAAGTTCTAATATGAAGTCAATCTAAGTGACCACCAATAGGTGACTGGATAAAGAAAATGAGGTGTATAGAGACAGACACAGACACACACACTGGAGTACTGAACAAAGATGATGATCTTGTCATTTGCAACAACCCAGAGGAACTCAGAGGACACTGTGTTAAATTAAATAATACAAGCACAGAAAGACAAATAATGTACAATTCCACATATACTTGAAATCTATAAAAGTTTGACCTCACAGAAGCAGAAGGCAGAATGGTAGCTGGCAGTAGGGGGTGATGTTGCCAAAAAAGTACAAAGTTCTGGTTTGTAGTTTCTTCCACATTGCTATTGGCTGTTTCCAGCCAAAAAGAAGAAACTATAGCTTTTGCTGCAGTGGAGTTTTGTAGTTTAATTTAAGTTAGAAGTTGATGTTGACTCCAAGAGGAAATTTTCTATTTTTGTAATTATATATATGTTGTTGTTGTTGTTGTTAGGTGCCGTCGAGTTGGTATCTGACTCATAGCGACCCTCTGTACAACACGGGAAACACTATTGTCAGTGCTTCTCTGCTGTCCATAGGGTTTTCAATGGCAGATTGATTTTTGGGAGTGGGTCGCCAGGTCCTTCTCATAAGCCTACAGCTTCTGGTGTTCCCAGGAGGTCTCCCATCCAGGTACTAACCAGGCCTACCACTTCAGGCTGTGTGTGTGTGTGTGTACATATATATAAATAAATAAATATATATATATATATATATATAAATATATATATAAATATATATATATATATATATATATATGAGAAAGATGTGGCAATCTACTCCAAAAGCAACCCCAATCTCTGAGTGGAAAAATCAGAATTCCAGAATTACCACAGTAGTACTCAGAATATTCAACTCTCTATAAGAAAATTACACAGCACATAAACAAGAAGGTATACATATGATCCATTCACAAGAAAAAATGACAGAAATCCATCAATTTTGAACCAGAAACCCTAAAACCATGAGCCAAAATAAAGCTTTCCTCATTTACACTAATTTACCACAGGCATTACACCAAGTGGTAGAAAGCTGACACCTCCAATCACTTCTATAGAACAGAGAACTAGAAGTCTAACAAGAGTAATTGTTGTTGTTAGGTACTATCAAGTCAGGTCTGATTCATAGCAACCCTGTGTACA
The DNA here is from genome assembly GCA_007922755.1 of Pedetes capensis. NCBI lineage: Eukaryota > Metazoa > Chordata > Mammalia > Rodentia > Pedetidae > Pedetes > Pedetes capensis. Next base: position 6,441 of record VMDO01005950.1, on the reverse strand, counting down.
ACAGAACAAAACACTACCCAACACCATGCCATGCACAAGGTCTTTTTATCCTTGAACTTATTATTATTTATTTATTTATTTATTTATTTATTTTTTTTGCGGTACTGGGGGTTGAAGCCAGGGGGTTGAAGCCAGGGCCTTGCGCCTGCATGCTTTGCAAGTGCTGGACCACTGAGCTATGCCCCCAGCCCTATCCTGAACTTATTTTTGTAGACATTGTTTCTTCTCATTTTGAGTCATGCCACATCTAGGTGCTTTACTCCATTCCCATCATTAAGGTAGCCTCTACTTTGAGGAGGCAATTCTTCCCTAGTCATTTCTTGAATGCCTTCCAGCCTAGGGGGCTCATTTTCCAGCACTGTATTTGACAGGGTTTCTGTCAACTTTGACAGGGTTTCTGACAGGGTTTCTATTCAGGCTTTTCAATGACTAACTGTTTCCGGAGAGGGCTCCCAGGTCCTTCTCCATAGTCTATCTTAGTCTGGAAGCTCAGCTGAAATCTTTCTAGCACCTGTGGTCCTGCTGGTGTCTGAAATATTGGTGGCATAACTTTCATCCTCACAGCAACATGCAACCCATCATAGCACAACAAGCTGACAGACATGTGGGGGAAACAAGAGTAACTGGGCAAAAAAAAAAAAAAAAAAAAAAAGAAAGAAAGAAAGAAAGAAATGGCTTCATAATGAGAAAAAAGTAAAATTATGTGCTTGTAGATGGTATAATCATATACAAAAGAAATCCTAAATATTATGTACACATAAAGAAAAATAAATGAGCTAATAAATGAATTCAGCAAAGTTGTAGCATGCAAAAACAACACCTGGCTGGGTGTGGTGGTACATGCCTGTAATCTCAGTATTTGGGGGCCTGAGGTGGGAAGATCAAGAATTCAAGGCTGGCCTAGGGGACACAGCTAGTTCCAGGCCAGCGTGATCTATCTCAAAAAACAACAAAGGCAATAACCCCAAAATCAACACTTAAAAATCAGCTGCAATTCTATACACTAACAATGAACATTTGAATAAAAAATTATGAAAATAATTCCACTTACAATGTCTTCAATAGGAATAAAATACTTAGAAATAAATTTAACCACAAATGCAAAACACATGTATACCAAAACCTACGAATCATTTCTAAATCAAAGAGATATAAATGCATGGAAGACATTTTGATATTCAAGGACTGAAAGACTCTACATTGTTAAGATGACACCAGCACCCAATGCTATCTATAGATTCAATGTAATTTCTATCAAAATCCCAACACCATATTTTGGAGAAATTTAAAAACTCATCCTGGAGTTCAAATGAAATTTTTAGTGATCCCAAACAAGCCAAAACTATGTTGAAACAAATAGTGTAAAGCAGGTTCACTAACTGCCAATATGAAGCAAGGAAAGCCAATGTATGGAGACAGTGAAGATCATCATCACGCCAACTACCAGAAACCAGAGGCCACACACTTAGCCACAGCACCCAGGGTTTCTGCTTCAGCCCACCATGAGCTGGGTGCCTATCTGAGTGAGGTGAAACAGAGCATTCACATACCACAAGCTACGCAAAGTGGGTTTACAACTCAGAGAGAGGTGGCATAGGGCAGAAGTCTCAGATCCATTGTAAACCAGGCCCCCAAACTCAGGAAGGCTGCCCAGGGTGGGTGGCGTCTTGACTGGGCAGGTCCCACTTTGTACCACAGCTAAGAGATCCCAAAAGGCATCCCATCTGCAGGGGCCATGTAACATGCTGGGCAAAGCTCTGACTGACATCCTGCTTCCAGGGGCAAGAGGAGCCAAGCCCAGGCTGCCCTCACAAGTTCCCCTTCATCCAGGTGTTACATTCACTAAGAGAAACATGAATAAAGTGTCACAGGAGAAGAACTTGGCAATCTACTCCTAAAGCAATACCGAAACAATCAGCCATTGAAGACCCTATGAGTTGGACCCAACTTGACAGTACCTAACAACAACAATAGTAGTCAAATAATGCAGTACTGGGGAAAAAATAAAGCTGAACACTCACCTTACATCATATAAAAAAATTAACTCAAGATGGATTACTGGTCTAGCATGCCTGTAATCTCAGCATTCATGAGGCTAAGGAAAGAGTACTATGAGGCCAGACTTGGCTACATAGTGAGATCTTGTCTCAAAAAAAAAAAAAAATTAAAAAAAAGCTGAGTGTGATTGTGCACACTTGTAATCCCAGCACTTGGGAGGTGGAGGGCAGTCTGGGCTACATAGTTCTAGGCTAGAGTTGGCTATACAGCAAGATCCTATCTCAAAAAGCCAAGGGTGGGGGAAGAAAGCAAGAAAAAACACAGAAGGAAAAAAGGATTAAAAACATAAATTTAAAGGCTAAAACCATAAAATTCTTTAAAAAAAACAAACAAGTATCAGGACACTGGATTTGGCAATGATACAAAATCACAGGTGCTATAGTTTGAATGTGCCCCCGAAGCTGCTGGAAACTTAACCCCAAATGCAGCAGTGTTGAGAAGTATTATCTTGAATGGGTGATTAGGTCACAAGGGCTCTGCCCTCCATGCAGGGAACAGCATCATTTTCATGAAAGCTGGCTTGTTATAGGTAAATCTGTTCCCCCTTCTCCCTCTTGTCCTCTCCTCCCACCATGGGGTGACATGGCAGGAAGGCCCATACCAGATGCTGGCCCCAAGACACTGGACCTCCCAACCTCTGTGCCAGTAAGAAATAAATTTTCTTTCTCTCTCTCTTTCCTCTCTCTCTCTCTCTCTCTCTCTCTCTCTCTCTCTTTGCAGTAGTGGGGGTTGAACCTAGGGCCTTGCGCTTGGATGCTTTGGAAGTGCTGTACCATTGATCTACACCCCCAGCCCAATTTTTTTTTCTTGTTGAAATAGGGTCTTGCTAAATTACACAGACCGCCTCTGGTCTGGAACTTGGAATCCTCCTGCCTCTGCCTCCCAAGTCCCTGGGATTATAGGCATGGGCCACCACACCCAGCCCAAATTTTCTTTGCTTTTTGATGGTTTGTTTTTGTTTTGAGATGGAGTCTCGCTATGTTGCCTAGTCTGGTGTTGAACTTGTAAGCACTAGTGATCTTCCTACCTCGCCTCTCAAGTTCTGAGAAGACTGGCCAGTGCCACCACATCCAGGTCTTTTCTTTATAAGTCACTCAGTCTCTGGCATTCTGTTATAGAAGCACAAAATAGGCTAACACAACAGGCAATGACAGAAAAAAAAAAAACAAACAGATAAATTGGACTCATCAAAATTAACTTCTGTGCATTAAGACCCATTCAAGAAAGAGAAAGACAAACCATATAATGGGAGAAAATGTTTGCAAATCATTATCTAATAAGGAATTAATATACAGAATATATAAAGAACTCTTACAACTTAACAGCAACAACTACAAAAATGACAACCCAATTCAAAATGAACAGTTGAAAGACATTTCTTGAAAAAATATACATCGATAGCCAATAAGCACATGAAAAGATACTCAACATCATTAGTCATTAGGGAAATGCAAATCAAAACCACAAGGAGAATCTACCTCAAAACTCATAGAATGTCTACTATTAATAAAAGAATATAACAGGGGCAGAGTCAAGATGGCAGACAGATAACACACACCTTCTGTTCCGGAGCAATAAGAAGCCTCGATTAGGGGGCTAAAAATCAAATTGAATAAATAGAAACAGAGATAATTTAGTTTGAGAGATAGAGAATGAAACTAGGCATGCACTGAAATCAAGGATTAGGCTTCAGAGGAGCTACACAGTGGCCAGCAGCGGGACCGCCGCCATTTCGCCATCACACAGACAGAGGATAGAATCCCAGAGACTTGGAGGGGATTTCGCGCACACGCACCCACGGGCCCGGACCCAACACGGAGTGCAACCTTGGCAGCACACTCTCACCACGCCTGTGGGACACAGACTGCAGATCCTAGGTGAGTCACTGTGAGGGGCCCCACAAACGCCCTCCATAGCGGCCGCGGAGCGAACGGGGAAGCCGGTGCCAGCGATCCGCATCTAGAGCTAAGACACGGCTCCCCTCCCTTCTGTTGCAGTGGGTCAGGCCTATGGTCACAAACTCCACAGAAAATTGGGCACACATATACCCGGATCCCAGACACATCAGAGGTGAGCCCAAATCACCCCACTGTGCTGCCGAGAGGTCTGGGGCTTGTGGAGGCGGCTAAGTCGCGCGCTGCCAGGGAGCTCCTTTTCGGCGGAAACTGGCGGCACAGCTCGCCGCTGGCAGAGAAGTTCCAAGCACGACCACAGCACAGGACAAGGTAGTGGGGACGAAATCTCTGATTTGGGGAATTGGCGCCCGATCTACGTGGGACAGGGAGAACTTCAGGGAAGATCCCACAGGTTCCACTGCCTCTCAAACAGTACAGTAGTTGCGGAGTGTTTCGTGGAACAGTCTCTTTGGGCACTTGGGGCCCCAATTAAATCCAGATTGTTATGAAGAGCTTGGCTATATGGACCCAATGAGAACGATGGTTACTGCAGATTGTGTGGAAATACTGCCACCCTGAGCTCTATTGGGAACATTGCACCCTGCATTATAGAATCAACCTGGTCGAACTGGGTGTAATAATTAGTTCAGACTCCATCCTCAAGATAATATGTTTTTACTGTTAACAGGGTCTTGAGCCTGCTTCCTTTGTGGAAGCTGGACTGACACTCTGTGGCCCCAGCCCATACATTTTTTGCTTTTTGAGATAGGCTCTTGTTGGGCTGCACAGATTTTGGGCTTGAGACCCTCCTGGCCCCATCCCGCAAGTCACAGGGATTCCAGGCGTCCTTCACTGCACCTGACTGCAAGAGTTGTTATATGTGTGGGGGAGAGTCTATGCGTGAGGTCTGGAATTTTATATTTTATTCTATTTTTTCTCTTTTTGTATTTTACTTTTTTAAATTTTTTATCTTAATTTTATTAGTACTATAATTGTTTTTTCTTTTCTTCTTTTCTTTCCTTCTATGGGGGTTTGAATTCAGGGCTCTGTGCCTGCTTGACTGGTAGGTGCTGGACTGCCGCGCTGCACCCCAGGACCCCTTTATTTTTATTTTTATTATTATTTTTTTTTTTTTGCTTTTTGAGACAGGGTCTAATTGGGTTGCACAGAAATCAGGCTTGCATCCCTCCTACCTCCAACCCCCAAGCAGCTGGGATTGCAGGTGTGCACCACCGCACCCGACTACAAGTGTTTTTATTAGTGTTTGGGAGAGTGCATATGTGAGATTTGCCTCTGTTTTTTTCCTTTCTTTCTTTTCTTTCTTTTTTTACCTTTTTATTTCTCTCTTTTTCTTCCATATTTTTCTTCCTTTCTTCTTTTACTCCCTTCCCTTTTTCTACCCTCCTTTTCTATTTCTTAAGCTATACATGTGTCATTGTTTTAATCATTTATCCCTTAAATCTCAACCTTAATATTAACTTTGACAGTAATTTCTATCAACCTCTGTCCTCTACCTCCTCTTTCCACCTCTTCTATCACCAGATCCCCCCCCTTTTCTCACCGCACAGAAGAGAAACAGAATCTATCGCCTCCCTAACCCTTACCCCCCCTGGAGTCAGACTGGTAGATTCTGTTTTCCGGACCACACTATGCGAAAATCAAATAAAATTACAAAAACCACAAGGTGGCAGGATGGAGCTGAAGGCTTCACAGATCATACAAACACAAATGACTTGCAATTACTAGAGATCTCTGAGTCAGAGTTCAGAGTCATGGTTATAAGCATGCTAAGAGAAATAAAGACAAATACTAAAAATACACTGGAGATAATTGAAAGAAAGGTTTCTAATTTGGAAACTGCTCTGTCATCACAGTTAGAAATGATTAAGAAAAATCAAGCCACTTTACTTGATACCCAATCCAAGTTATCAGAATTGAACACGGCTAAAGAATCCTTCTCTTCAAGACTGGATGAATCAGAGCAAAGGATCTCTGAGACAGAAGATGACATAAATGAGCTGAAGCACAAGCAATTGGAAATGGAGTCAATGATAAAAGTTTTAAAAAAAGATTTCCAACAGAACTCAGAGTGAAAAGAAGAAACATAAGAATTATGGGTATTCCTGAACGAGAAGAACGAATCACTGGAGGCCTTCACAACCTAGCAAATGATATCCTCAAGGAAAATTTCTCAAAGATAGCAAAGGAAATGGATACATACGCCACTGAGACTTTCAGGACTCCCAGGAAGGCTGATTTAAATAGATCATCTTCGAGACACATCATAGTTCGATTTCTATCACTAGATACCAGAGACGCCATCCTGCAAGCAGCAAGACAGAAGTCCCTTATTACTTATAAAAAACAGCCAATAAAAATTACTGCAGACTTTTCCATATCAACACTGAAAGCTAGAAAGGAATGGTCACAGGTGATTCAAATACTAAGAAAAAACAATCTCCAGCCTAGACTAATATATCCAGCAAAA
>VMDO01005949.1:18401-105974 GCA_007922755.1 Pedetes capensis | reverse complement strand
GATTCTAGGCATGGGCCACCACGCCTGGCTGGTGGTCTGTGTTTCACGCACACCTGTGCTAGAACAGAGTCTTCTTTCAGCCTTCTTGGCAGAGCTCCTGAAACCTTTGGAAATTGCTGAGTAGTTGAAGAGTCTTTTACATCCGAACAAGGTGGGGTCATGGAGACGAGGGGGATGTCTAAGTCACCCCAGAAACCAGTGTCATGATTAGAGGCCTGGGACTTCACCTCCCTGCCCCACCCGGTTCCTCCCACCCCAGGAAGCCATTCCTGTTAGTCACCGTCCCCGTCTTAGTCTGCTACCCTCCAGCCCTTCCCACAGCCACCTGGATGATTCGTCTGAAGCTTGCATCCCAACTTCTGGGGTGCATAACCTCTCGGGGTTCCTTGCCATATGATGAAGTCCAGAGTAACAGTGCGCCCAGCAGCTGAGGTTCCTGGCCATCGCACAGTCCCGCACATCCAGCGTCACAACCCATCGCGTCATCGAGCCCTGGCTGCGCTGACCCTGTTCTGAAGCCAGCTGCGTCCCAGCACCGCTGTGTGGGGTTCCCTCTTCTCGGACTGTCCTTTCCCCTTGTGAAATCCTGGTCGTCCTTTCAGACCACTGCACATCGCCGCGGGAAAGCTTTTGCCGCACCCCTGGCAGATCTGGTGGTTCTGTCCTGTGTTATTTTCTTTTGGGCGTGTGCGACAGGCTCTCCCTGTGTCACCAGGCTGGCTTGACCTTTGTCTTCCTGCCCCAGCCTCCTCGGTGCTGGAATTTATATCCATGGCTGGGATGTGACTCAATTGGTAGAGCGCTGCTCTTCAGTCTTTGAGGTCCAAAGTTCGATTCCCAGCACTGTGAAAATGGGAGAAGGATGTGGCAACCCACTCCCAAGGCGATCCCAAAACAGTCAGCCATTGAAATCCCTATGAGGGTTGCTATGAGTCGGACATGACTCGGTAACACCTAACAACAACAACCACATCTTGCTTTCCTGCGTTCTCAAGGCTCTTGATTTTTGCCCTCTACTGTCAGAACTGTCCCTTGACCTGGTAATCATGTATTTAGCTCTTTCTCTTCAACTTTGAATTGGTTAGGGAAAAAAGACCGGGTTTTTTTTTCCTTTTCTTTTCTTTTTTTGAGACAGGGTAACCCACACCTGCCTGGAACACATCAATCCTCCAGGTGTTGGGATTATAAGCAGGTGCCACCATGCCTGGCTTTTCTTTTTCCTTTTCTTTTTTGGCAGTGCTGGGGATGGAGCCTAGGGCCTCACACGTTAGGCAAGCGCTTACCACTGAGCCACACCCCTAGGTCTGGACGTTATTTCCCATAACCCTAATACCCTTGCTGAATGAACACGATCCATACCGAGGCCCCATTTGGAGTCTGGAGCGCGGAGAACAGCTTCACACCGTTAGGTGTCTGTCAGAGACCTCAGGCCTACGTGGTATATTTAGCGTCTGATCATGGAACTTTTAGGTCCTTCTCAGGGAATTCAGCTATAACCTTTGGACACAAAAAACACTTACAGAGCACGCAAATCATTCGTAACCCTTTGCTGAATTGCAGGCTCCAGCGGGAGGAGGAGGAGGCCTTTGTCAGCAGTCAGAGTGGCCAGGGGGCCCAGTCCCTCACCTTTTCCAAGTTTGAAGAAAAGAAAACCAACGAGAAGACCCGCAAGGTGACCACGGTGAAGAAGTTCTTCAGCGCTTCTTCCAGGGTCGGACCCAAGAAGGGTAATCCTCTGGTCCTTTCTCCCTCCGTGTCGGGGTGAGCCGCCGCCGAGTAGATCCGCGAGGCGTGCGGCCTTGGCGTCTTGATCTTTGTGAGCTTGTAGAGACCGCCAGCCCAGGTCTGAAACCAAAGCTGCGGTTAATGGTCAGGAAATACAGGAAAGTAATTCCTGCTTTGATGGGAGGACATTGTGTTTAGAGAAGCTTGCTTTTTTTCTGTAGGAGGAATAAAGGGAATTGAAATATGTGGTTTTCTTTATTAAAACCCATCCCCATTCAAATGCCTGCCTGTCTCTTTGGTAGCTTTATATTTTGGATCCTTTTTTTTTTTGTGGTACGGGGGGTTGAACCCAGGGCCTCGCGCCTGCATGCTCTGCAAGTGCTGGACCACTGAGCTGCACCCCCAGCCCATTTTTTTACTTTTTGAGACAGGGTCTCGCTAAGTTACACAGACTGCCTCTGGTGGCTCACGCTTGTGACCCCAGAGGTAGGAGGCCTTGAGTTTGACGACTGCCTGGGCTACATAGCGAGACCCTGTCTCAAAACACAACAAAACAAAACAGCGATTCACCCCTGTTTACCTTAAATTCAGCTTTGAAAAAGCCTGATTAACATTATGAGCTTTGGACATAGAGTGAAATGGTGTATATTTCTTACAAAAAAATGAATAGTAAAAAAACTATTAAAATACGTACTCTTAACTGCCTAATTTTATCAATGACAGTGTGCAAGCCCAGGAAGTTCAGCTGATTTACCCCAGATCATACAGTCAATTGGTGTTAAAACTCAGGTCTCCTAACTCCTGGTTGACATTTTCTTCATCATCCCTGTTGACTTCAAATATGTATGTACCTTGGAAACTGTTTATTCATGTGTGGATGATTTACATAATATATCCCAGGCTGGGATTTAGCTCAGTTGGTAGAGTGCTGCTCTGCAGTCTCTGAGGTCCCCAGTTTGATTCCCAGCACCGCAAAAATGGGAGAAGGACGTGGCAACCCACTCCTAAGGCAATCCCGAAACAATCAGCCATTGAAAACCGTATGAGGGTCGCTATGAGTTGGACATGATTTGATGGCACCTAACACCAACAACATAATCCTCAAGACCTGAATTTGAGACGTTAATTCAATAGAATAATAGCATTAAAAGAACCACTAATGAGTTGCTGGGCTGGGATTTAGCTCAGTGGGTAGAGCGCTGCGCTGCAGTCTCTGAGGTCCCGAGTTCAATTCCCAGCACCGCAAAAATGGGAGAAGGGCCTGGCAATCCACTCCCAAGGCAATCCCGAAGCAGTCTGCCATTGAAAACCCTATGAGGGTCACTATGAGTCGGATACCGACTTGACGGCACCTAACAACAACAATGAGTTGCTATTTTAATTCTGAGGGTCTCTGGCACTTTGATGAGACTCAAGTAGCTTAGGATTCCCACAGCTAAATTTGAAAGCAGTCTGATATCTGTGCCCATCTCTGTGATCATTTCTCCAATTCGCTCTGCTCAGTTGCCTTTCCTTCTTTTACTCTGAGCATTGTTTATATTTGTTCATAATATTTATCTTGTAAAATCACCCTTTATAATGTGTTAGACAGAGTATATGTTGCTTGCTTGGCATCCAGGGGATCCCTTGAAGGATCTCCTGCCTGTGTCAAACTCTGCAGACGCTCAGCTCCCTCGTGTGAAGGGCATAAGATTTGCATAAACCTCCACACATCCTCTCACAGTCTGTAGGTCACCTCTAGATCACTCCTGATACCTAATCAAACATAAATGCTGTGTGAACAGTTGTTATGCAATATTGTTTAGGGAATAATGATATGAAAAAAATATGCTGGGTGCGGTGGCCCACGCCTGTCATCCCAGTGGCTGGGGAGGTGGAGGCAGGAGGATCGCAAGTTTGAGACCAGAGGCAGTCTGCATAACTTAGTGAGACCCTGTCTCAAAAAATTAAGAAAATAAAAATGGGCTGGGGGTGCAGCTCAGTGGTCCAGCACTTGCAGAGCATGCAGGTGCAAGGCCCTGGGTTCAACCCTCAGTACCATACACACACACATACACACACACACACACAAATGTACATGTCCAGTTGGGATGCACTTTGTTTCTGAATGTTCTCGATCTGAAGATGCAGGACCTGTGCATGCCAGGGGCCAGCTGTATTTGGACCCTGACCATTTGTTCCTGACCCTCATTGCCCAGGACTAAGAGAGGCCCCCCACGCTCCCCCAGATTTTATTCTCTGACACCAGCTGGGAGTCCTCAGTTCAGTCCTGTTTGGACACTGCCTGGAGTTAGCACGGACACCCCAGGTTAAGGCTCCGTTTCACGAGGCTGCCCCCACTCCAGGCACCCACAGGCACCCGAGGTCTGCACTTCTCACCCACCACCCAGAGGCAGGGGTTCCCTCGGCCCCTCCTCAGATTCCATCCTTTGCCACAGTGATTCCCAGAGCTCAGGAAAGCTCCTCACCTGGGCGTTGGCCCCTTTTATTGCAAAGGACGTGACTCAAAAACAGCCAGGTGAAGAGCTGCAAGGGTGAGGTGGGGCTCTGTGGTCACTTGCTCCTCTTGGAAGCTCCCTGAGCTTTGTCATTCAAGGTTTTTACAAATATTTGATTATGTAAGCTTGATTGACTAATTCATTGGGCATTGGTGATTTAAAATCTCCAGCCCCTCCCACCTCCCCAGAGTTTGGGGGGGGTGAGTCCCCAAATTTTAACCCTGTAAACACATGGAGACCTGATAGCTCAGTTGGTAGAGCATCAGATTTTCAGTCAGAAGGTCCAGGGTTCCTGTCCCTGTTTGGGTACTCGAATTTGTCTGCAGCCGTACCACTGTGGCGTCTGATCCCGTCAGATCGTCAGATCTCGGAAGCTAAGCAGGGTCGGGCCTGGTTAGTCCTTGGATGGGAGACCACCTGGGAACACCAGGTGCTCTAGGCTTGGAAGAAGGACCTGGCAACCCACTCCCAAAAATCAGTCAGCCATTGAAAACTCTGTGAATAGTAGAGAAACACTGACAGTAGTGTTTTGTCTGTTGTACGTAGGATGGCTAAGAGTCAGATACCGACTCTACAGCACCTATCAGCAAGAAATGCATGGCTATTTCCTCTGGTCACCAGCCCCAGCCCAGACTGAAGCTGTGTAGGAGGCTGTAGAGTCACTTCAGCAGCATGAGCTCATGCATGTCTGGAAAGGGACTCCTCCTGAATCACAAAAGGTGTTCTTATCTCAATGTACGCCTGTTATCCCAGCAGCTGAGGAAGCGGAGGCAGGAGGATTCCAAGATCGAGACCAGAGGCAGTATGCATCACTTAGCGAGACCCTGTCTCAAAAAGTAAAAAAATGGGCTGGGGGTGCAGCTCAGTGGTCCAGCACTTGCAGAGCATGCAGGCGTGAGGCCCTGGGTTTCAACCCCCAGTACCACAAAAAAAAAAAAAAAAAGTTCCATCTTTCAGGAGCTCTGGGCCAGGAACCTGGGAACAAACACCAAACGTATTTCTTATTATACAACAGAACTATGATATTCTACTGAGTGGCTCCTTTTGTGTTTAGATGATTTGAGAAATGTGTGGCATTTTGGTAAACTCTTTAAAATGATAGATAACATTTGTTTTTGCTGGACTGGAATTGATGTGAATCGTTTTTACTATATGATCATATTCTTTTTTGATATTAAAATTTCACATTATCTTTACCAGTTTTTTTTTTTTTTTTTTGACCTGGGTGGTTGAATCTGGGGCCTTCTAAATAAGTGCTCCCCCCAGCCTGTTTCTTAATTTTTATTTGGAGACAGTCTCCCTAAGTTGCACAGCCTGCCTCTGGCCTCAAACTCACCATCTTCCTGCCTCAGCCTCATGAGTGGCTGGGATCACAGGCATACACTACCGCACCTGACTCAATGGTTGATCTAAGTATGAAAAAAAATCAATGCTGTAATAATAAGAGGCTGTTAGGGTGTGGTTATGAAGAATGTGGGACTCAAGATTGGCACTCAAGTCTCCATTCACATCCCAGCTCCTCCTCCGTGGGGTGTGACTTTGGGCACATCAGTGACTTCACCTCTCTACCTTCTGTTTATTCTGTGTAAAAGGATAGTACCACCAACCTAACCAAATTGTTAACAATTCTTGAGAATACAAGGATTAATGAGAGTGTCTGATCAAGCCCAGAAGCTGGCATCTGGGAAAGTCTCATTGGAGGATAGCTATACATATTATTTCATCGTCATTCAAGTGCATATATTGTTCTGCTGCGAAGGCTTTTAAAACTTTGGGAAATGGAACGACTGATAATCTTGATCGACCGGACGTACTTGAAATACAAGCTTCATCTCTGTTAAGAACACAAGGGTTTTTTTTTTCTCGCTGTATTGAGGGTTGAACACAGGGCCTTGCTCATGCCAGGCAGTGCTTGACCGCTGAGCTGCCTTCACAGCCCGATTTCTGTTTGTTTTGACATAGAGTCTTGCTGAGTTGCACAGGCTGCCTCTGGCCTTGAACTTGTGGCTTTTTGAACCTGGGTTGTTAGATAAGTACATAAGAACATAAGTCAAGCAATAAAATACCACAGTTTAATACCAGTGATGTGCCATGTGTGGCGGTGCACACCTGCGATCCCAGCGACTCAGGAGGCGGAGGCAGGAGGATCGCAGGTTCGAGGCCAGAGGTGGCCTGTGTGATTTAGCGAGATCCTGTCTCAAAAAGTAAAAAAGAAGCTAAGGGTGCAGCTTATTGGCAGAGCACTTATAAAGTATGCACGAGGCCCAAGTTCAGCCCCCAGCACTATGAAAAATAAAATAAAATAACCCATGGTGTAATAATAAGGGAGAAGTGGACACTTTAGTTTGCCACAGTAATACATTCTTCATCTATCATCATGTTTATTTCACTTGAATGCACCAGTCACCCTAATTGCTTTTATAATCTTAAAGCTTTATTGCGTTGGGGCTGGGGATATAGCTCATTGGTAGAGCACTTACCTAGCATGTGCAAAGGGCTGCAATCCACCTCCAGCACCACCAAAAAAAAAAAAAAAAAACCCTTTATTGCAACCTCATCCTTAAAATATCTTTCTGATATAAAGTCAAGAGTTTAAGTTCTAAAGTTCAAAAACCAAGATGAGACATGACTTGGAGAGAGTGTAATAGGTTGATTGTAATATCTGTCAAAGGTGTTTTTTCTTGCCAGGTGTGGAGGCACGCACTTTAATCCCAGTGCTGAGGGGCAGAACCAGGAGGATCTTGACTTGAAGGCCAGCCCGGGCTATATAGCAAGACTTTGTCTCAAGACAAAAAAATCTTTTAATTATTTTTCATTTGTTTATGAAAGGAAATTATGGAGATATGAGGTACTTTAATTCCTTACAGTACTGACCTAAAGAGCTCAGTTCCAATTCAGGAGTCTCAGAATACGGTCAGAGACCAAGTGCCTCTGCGAGCACTGCACCCCATCTCTGCTCTGTGCAGACCCCCTTTGCCTTTCGGTGTGGTGTTTTATCTGAAGAGCGGGAACCACTGTAGGCCCGGCTGATTGGATAAGTGTAATTTGCTTCCCTAACCTTGGGAATGGACGCCGTGTGTTCATTATGCCTCTGTGGATGTGTGTTTGACTTTGACCTGTATGACTTGCAAACTGAACTGGTGGCTAAATGATTGTGTCTCCATAAACAAATCAGACTTTGCCTTTTTGGCAAGTAAAATGGAATTTGGAAAGGTAATCTATCATCTTACATGTCTTTTGTGCTTATGCTGATTGTTATTTTAATTAACTGTCTTTATAAACTAAGTCAAGCTTTGAGCAAGTTCTTTAAAATGCCAATACCATTTCAGTGTTAATGGTGCAATATGTAAATCAAAGCGTGCTGTATTTTGGTTAAGAAAACAGAATTTTAATCATAGTTAAGAAGCAATTGATAATTTAAAAGATAGGCAAATTCCTGATTTGGAGTGAGAACTATAAGTACAATTTTATTACGCTAACTACTAGAAAAACTATTTTTTTTTTTTTGCCGGTACTAGGGGTTGAGCCAGGGCCTCACACTTGCATGCTCTGCAAGTGCTGGACCACTGAGCTGCTCCCCTAGCCCATTTTTTTACTTTTTGAGACAGGGACTTGCTAAGTTATGCAGACTGCCTCTGGTCTCAAACTTGCGATCCTCCTGCCTCTGCCTCCCAAGCCGCTGGGAAGACAGGTGTGTGCCACCGCGCCCAGCTCAATAGGAAAACTTTTATTTGAATCCGAATATCTTTTAGATCATGCAGTTTTGTCTACTTGTACTTCCTACCTGGAAAATAGATTGTACTTTAAGGAAACTGTCCAAGCATTTAAACTTACAGTGATTTACATTTGAGTTTAATTTTGTTTAGACATAACTTAAATAAACTTAAATTAGATACTCAAAGTGATACCATGTGCAGATCTTCTATGCAGTGACATTTAAACTGTGTGTACTTTTCCCAGCAGAAATCCAGGAAGCAAAAGCCCCCAGTCCTTCCATAAACCGGCAGACCAGCATTGAGACGGACAGAGTGTCCAAGGAGTTCATAGAATTTCTCAAGACCTTCCACAAGACAGGCCAGGAGATCTACAAGCAGACCAAGATGTTTCTGGAAGGAATGCATTACAAAAGGGTAAGTTGAGAATGACCACTTAGAAATGCAGTTGTGGCTTTAGGAAGATGTTAAGCCGGGTGCGGTGGTGCGTGCTTACACTCCCAGTGCCTTGGGAAGTGGGGAAAGGAGGATCACAAATGTGAGGCGAGAGGCAGCCTGCATAACTTAGTGTGAGACGCTGTCTCAAGATAAAAAGTGAAAACAGGGCTGGGTTGCAACTTAGTGGTAGAGCACTTGGGAGGTATGTGTGAAAGCCTGGGTTCAGCCTCCGAGTACCACACACGCCAAAAAAAATAAAACCCTGAAGGGTCTAAGATGGTAAAATCTTGCCACTTTATACCTGAGAAACATCCAGACCCAGAGATGTTACTTGCCCAAGAAGAGCAGCTGAACCCAGT
Source organism: Pedetes capensis (assembly GCA_007922755.1). Taxonomy (NCBI): domain Eukaryota; kingdom Metazoa; phylum Chordata; class Mammalia; order Rodentia; family Pedetidae; genus Pedetes; species Pedetes capensis. Next base: position 97,241 of record VMDO01005949.1, on the reverse strand, counting down.
TCAAACCCCACTCCCAGGCCAGCACTTTTCCACTGTCGCTCAGTGGTGTTTAGATCCCATCTGTGTGGAAACTCTGTGAAGCCACGTGAATTACGTACTTTAGTAACAGACTCCTTTAACTGTGTGCCCTCTAAGTAATGTAACCTGCCTTGTTGTGGTTGGTGTTAGGTGCCATCAAGTCATGTCCAACTCATAGCGAGTCTCATCAGGTTTTCAATGGCTGATTGTTTCAGGATTGCTCCAGGAGTGGATGGCCACGTCCTTGTCCCATTTTTGCAGTGCTGGGGATCGAACCCCGGTCCTCAGAGACTGCAGAGCAGCACTCTACCAACTGAGCTAAACCCCAGCCCAACCTGCTGCTGCTGTTGTTGTTAGGTGCTGTCGAGTCGTGTCTGACTCATAGCGACCCTTTTAGGGTTTTCAGTGGCTGATTGTTTCGGGATTGCCTTGGGAGTGGATTGCCAGGCCCTTCTCCCATAACCTGCTGTCGTAGACTTTATGTAACAACTGTTAGGCCAGTAGCACTAACTGTAGGGGTTTTGGTGGTGGTGTTATTGGTTCTGAGTTTTGTATTTGGAGTTTTGCTTTTCCTCTCCTTGTTTGATTAGAGAAAGATAAAATGCAGATGTTGAAGGGGACCTTAGCACCTATCTAGCTTCAGTCCCTTTATTTTTGTCGATGAAGGAAGTTGAGGGCTAAGAGGGTAAGTGACTCAGCCGAGGTTGGAGATCTAGGGTTTTGCCAGTGTCAGACCAGAACTGTGGCTTCACATGTGAGGCTTTAACCAGACATTTCTAATCCATCATTTCAGTTACAATAATTCCGCAGACTCCTTTTAAAGGAATTCATTTTTTAAATAAGAAGTAATCCTGTTTAACATTCTGTGGCCATTAAATAATTAGCTCTAAAAGTCTCTACTATGAAGTGAAGAATTACTACAGAGATAGGAAAAGGGAATTAGAAAAAAAGGAAGTTAAATTTCTGAGCTGTATTCTAGCTGTGCTCAGACATCACTAGCCTAATAAGCAGTAGACTTCTGTGAAAATATTTTATCTATCCATCTATGTATTCATTAAGCCCTGGGGAGTTGAATCTAGGGCCTGACCCAGCGTAGAGAGAGAGGAGAGCCCGAGCAGGCTGGGGAGCTGGGTCGGGGTGAGGAGCGGGCAGGTGGATGGTAAACAGAGAAAGGTGAGCTTTCTGATGCAGAAGTCGGAAAGCTGGAGGGTCCCGCCAGGAGGCTGCATGAACAGCAGCATTTGTGTGTCTCGGTTGGAGGCAGGGATCGTGTAGCCCATCGGTGAGGCCGTGGGTATCTCTGAGCGTCTGTAGCCCTGGAGGCAGCTGCGGACATCTGCGCAGCGTTGTGGGTTGTTCCGAACGTTGCCGTAAGCCTCAGACGACTGGGCACTGCACACAGTGGGCGGTGTGTATTTCTGGGGCTGTCTGGACACTGGGGAGAGCCATGGAAGCTGAGGACCTGTGGACACTGTGAGGATGGGGGATACTGCACCCTGGGGGGGCTTTGGGGTTTTCAGTCTCTGTCTCAGTGAGGGGCAGAGACTCCTCCCCTCCCTCTGATCTTTTCTTCACATGTGCTGGGTTTCCAATACATACCCACACAGACACACACATGCATTCATGCACGCACGCACACCCACACCCCTGGTCTTGCCCAGGCAGTGAGCAGGTCTTCCTGTTCACCTCGGGAGACTCCCTTCCTGCGCACACAGAACGCTGCTTACAGATGGAGCATCTGGAAAGGGGCTAATGGTCACAGAGCAGGTGACCTGCAAAAGCGTGTCCTCTCATAGCACCTGCGCCTTCTGTAGAGATACCGTTTATAACAGAGGCATAGAGGCCTTTGTCTCAGAGGAAGCTCCCAGTGACGCTCACATCACCGGTGGCCGGGACCATGCGGCTGGGCCGGGAGGTGGAGGCCTCCCCAGGCCTCTCTGCCCTCTCCCTGCCCGCTGCGCTCCACCACCTTGGCCTCCCCAGTGTGGTGTTCCAGGCGTGCACCTCCACAGCCGGCTCTGTTACAAGCCAGTAAATGTTTTCTCATACTTGGATTTTGTTTCTTTGTTTGCTTTGTCTGTTTTTTGAAGAAAGAATAGGAAGCAGAGGAGGGTTGGGGTGTGGCTAGCATAGCAAGCGCAAGGCCCTGAGTGAATCCCCAGGACTGCAGAAACCAAAGCAAGGAAATGGAGGGGAGTTGTCCCAGAAGGAGCAAAGCAGCATTCACAAAGTTTAGTTTGTTAAAGTCCTTACATTTACAAAATAATTTGAATTAAAGAATTTCTGTAAGAACCGTGCCAGGTGTGGTGGCGCACTCCTGTCATCCCAGTGGCTCCGGAGGCGGAGGGAGGAGGATCGCAAGTTCAAGACCAGAGGCAGTCTGTGTAACTTAGCGAGACCCTGTCTCAGAAAAAAAAAAAACTACATTGAGATTCCATCTCCAGTCAGTTTGGCCACCATTGACAAAACAACAAATGCTGGCGCGGATGCAGGGAGAAAGGAGTCCTAATGCACTGCTGGAGGGAGTGCAGATGGGTGCAGCCACTATGGAAAGCCATATGGAGGTTCCTCAGAAAACTAAATATAGCACCTCCATGTGACCTGGCTGTCGCACTCCTGGGTGTATATCCAAAGGGATATAAGTCAGTGTACCATAGAGACGCCTGCAGCCATGGCCCTGTGGCATCCGACCCCGTCAGATCGCGGAAGCTAAGCAGGGTCGGGCCTCGTTAGTACCTGGATGGGAGACCGCCTGGGAACACCAGGTGCTATAGGCTTGGGAGAAGGACCTGGCAACCCCCTCCCAAAAATCAATCTGCCATTGAAAACCCTATGAACAGCAGAGAAGCACTGACAATTGTGTTTCCCCTGTGGTACAGAGAGTCGTTATGAGTCAGATACCGACTCAACGGCACCTAACAACAGCAACAACCACCATAGAGATACCTGCTTGTCCATGTTTACTGCAGCGTTGTTCACAATAGTCACGATATGGAATCTCCCTTGGCGTCCATCGACAGATGAGTGGATAAGGAAATTGTGGTATATCTACACTGTGGAGTTCTATTCAGCCAGAAAGAAAGGCAAAATCTTGGCATTTGCTGGAAAACTGATGGAACTACACATGGTCATGTTAAGTGAATTAAGCCAGACTCAGAAAGATAAACCCTGCATGTTTTCTTTCATACGGGGAGGTTAGACATCAACACACATTCACTATTAAAGCATGTTGTGGTTGTTGTTGGGTGCCGTTGAGTCGAGTCCGACTCACAGAGACCCTCATAGGGTTTTCAGTAGCCGACTGTTTCGGGATTGCCTCGGGAGTGGGTTGCCATGTCCTCCCATTTTGCAGTGCTGGGAATTGAACTCGGGACCTCAGAGACTGCAGAGTGGCGCTCTACCAACTGAGCTAAATCCCAGCCCTATTAAAACGTAGAGGTTGTAAAAGCAGATGAGGCCTAAATAGGGAAAAGTAATGGACTATGGAAAAGGGAGAGGGGGTGAGAAGAAAAGGCAATGGGAGAAAAGCAAGAAAATATCGTGTATGGTGCTCTTACGGCAAAATCAGGGTGTACATACATAGGTAGACTCAAGCCATGTGGGCAGCAGGGAGGCTGTTGGTGGAGGAGGGCGTGAGGAAGGAGTCACGAGAGAGTAAGGGGGCGAGCCTGAGCAATGGACAATGAAATACACGCGTGGAAATGTCACAGTGAGACCCAGGGCTGCCCCCCTCACCCAGCTGGTTTCGGAAATGTCCCAGAGCATAGTGCTCTGCTCCCAAACTTGGTGCAACTGCCCAGCGGCCTCTTTGTCTTTGGTTTCAGGACTTGAGCATCGAGGAGCAGTCAGAGTGCACGCAGGACTTTTACCAGAGCGTGGCCGAGAGGATGCAGACGCGAGGCAAAGGTAACTCCGTCCTGGGCCGTGGTGGTTGCCGCTCATGATGGGGCCTGCGGCTCCCTTTCTCCTCGGCACTGTCCTGGCCGCTGCTCCCCCGACGTGCCGGTAGCTGGGCCTTCCAGCGCCACCGTGGGCACCTTCCCATGACAGCAGAGCAGCCGGATAGGTCACGGAGGAGTGTGGGTCCCTTGATGCCAGGGAAGGGGAAACGTGTTGGACCCCCCAGGGAGGGATTTCCGTCTGAATTCCCCCCATGGGCCATTGTGGTGCCTTGCTGTTCACGATGATGACGTTCTCCAGGGAGTCAGGGCAGAAAAACACTTGAGACTTGCTGGCTGAGAGATCTGGGTTTCTAGAGATCCTTCTGGAATTTGGCTCCATCGATGCTGTGCTCTAGGGGGTGCTTAGCACACGTGTGTATCTGAGACCTGCGCCCACTCGGGTTCCTCAGTGAGGTCTGCATGGTTTTTTTTGATAAACCTTAGGAAAATGAAGGGGAACATCTTGTAAGCACTTAACCAGTCTTGGGGACTCAGGTGCCCAAGCTACTGATTGAGCAATATGGGGTGGGCCACGCTGAGCGCTTCCCACCCGGCAGGGTCTGCCCCCGCTCGGTCCTGCCAAGGCCGCTGAGTTAGCAGTGGGGTCCCATAAAAGGCAATCTCAAAAGCTGAGGGAATTCTTTTTGTGGTATGAGGTACTGGGGGTTGACCCAGGACCTCACACACGCTTTGCAAGTGCTCTGCCACTGAGCTGCACCCCCAGCCTTTTCTTTCCCCTGCTTTTTCTTTCTTTCTTTCTTTCTTTTTTAATCTGAGACCAGGTCCCACTAAGTTACGCAAGCTGCCTCCAGCCTTGAGCTTGCGAACCTCCTGCCCCGGCCTCCCCAGTTGCTAGGATTACCAGCATGAGCCACCACGCCCGGCTGTTATTTTTTTAAAAATATTTTTTATAATGTGACATCTTACTGTTTTTTAAAATATATTTCTAGTAAGTTAGGTTTTTGCTATGTAGAACGTCCTGTGAAAGCCTCCTCTTGATTTAAAGTCTTTCTCTCGCCCTGGTCCGTCCCCTGTGTCTCTCAGTGCCTCCAGAGAGAGTGGAGAAGATCATGGATCAGATTGAAAAGTACATCATGACCCGTCTGTACAAGTACGTGTTCTGCCCGGAAACCACTGATGACGAGAAGAAGGACCTTGCCATCCAGAAGAGGATCAGGTGACCGCTCCCCTTAGCCTCCCAGGCCTGCCTGCCAGCACGTAGCGGGAGAGCAAGGCGCTTGGGTGTCAAACCTTAGGAGGCACCAATGGCCGGCCTCCCTCCCGGGCTTGGCCTGTGAGCTTCCCCTTGAGGTCAGGAAAGGCCTGGGCCGTCTCACTTAGCCTCCGGCCTCCAGGTGGCTTTTGAGAAGAACTGTGTCTGCCGTGTCAGGTGGTTTCAGATCTCAGAATGTTAGAGACCTTGTTTTCCAGTTTCTCTGTAGGGTCTCGTCAGGCAGGAGTCTGTGAATCTCCGTATCAAGTTGGCGATGTCATCTTTCCTCCTTCCCACCAGGGCGCTCATTACCCACCACTCCTCCACTCATCGTCCACTGCGGACTGATGTGGGGAACCCAGGACCAGCGTGCGAGCCCAGTGCTCTGCCGTCCGGGTCCCACACCTGGGAGTAGGCCACCCGAGAGGGCAGTTCCAAGTCTCAGCCACAGTGAGGGGTGCCTGGGGGAGAGGGGCCCGGGAGTCCCAAAGGATGTCCCAGACAGGGGCCGTAGCAGGTCTGGATGGGGTTGGGGCGGCCAGGAAGTACAGTGCGATGCAGGCCAGGGGTGCCGAGTCTGCTGGCCTCTGCACAGGGGCTGAGGGCCGAGTGTGGAAGGACATTAAGAGCAGCGGACACCGCTGGCCGGGCGGCAGGATGTCACCCTGGGATGTGCCGCGCCTCTGCCCCTCGCCAGCGAAACTGTCTTCTGTTGGGTCAGGGTCCCGGTGACCCCCTCCCTTGTCCTGAGCACCTGTTGCGTGCCAGGGTGCTGCGCCTTGGCTGGGGTTGCCTGGTCAACTCAGTGATGTCCTGTCTCCCCTTAACTGAAGGCAGCAAGCAGGTTCAAGGCTGCTGTCCGCTCTGGGAACTCTCCCGTTTCTGTTTCTTTGTAGAGCCTTGCACTGGGTGACACCTCAGATGCTGTGTGTCCCTGTTAACGAAGAAATTCCACAAGTGTCTGACATGGTGGTGAAAGCGATCACAGGTCAGTCAAGCAGGGAGCTTTGTATCTGGATGTCTTCCCCTTCAGGGTAACATTTTGCAATACTGTTGTTGTTGTTGTTAGGTGCCATCGAGTCAGTATCTGACTCATAGCGACCCTCTGTACCACAGGGGAAACACTATTGTCAGTGCTTCTCTGCAGTCATAGGGTTTTCAACGGCAGATTGATTTTTGGGAGGGGGTTGCCAGGTCCTTCTCCTAAGCCTACAGCTTCTGGTGTTCCCAGGCGGTCTCCCATCCAGGTACTAACGAGGCCCGACCCTGCTTAGCTTCCGAGATCTGACAGGATCAGATGCTACAGGGCTACGGCTGCAGGCTTGCAATACTGTTAGTCAGTACTTTTTTAATCAACAAATTTTCTTCAAAGTGCCGGACACCACACTGCCCGCCTGTGATCCTAGCGACTCCGCAGGCTGAGACAGAAGGATCACAGCTTCAAAGCCAGAGGCAGCCTGTGCACCTTCACCTGACCCTGTCTCAAAATAAAAATCATGGAAAAGGGGCTGGAGGGGCAGCTCAGCAGTAGAGCACTTGCCTAGCATGCGCCCGGCCCTGGATTCAACCCCCAGGATTGCCCAAAAAAGTCATAGAATTTCTGAAGTACCAACTGCCACAAATGTAATGTCATAAAAACGTTTTGCAAGAACGTAATCTTTATGGATTTAATGCATTCAGAAAAGCAGGTAAACTTTTTCCTTTCATTTTTAGGATTGGGGTCTCACTTTTTCTTTTCTTTTCTTTTCTTTTTTTTTAAATAGTATTTGGGGGTTGAACCCAAGGGCCTCACACGTGCTTTTCAAGTGCTCTACCTCTGGGCTGCACCCCCACCCCATTTTTAATTAATTTTTTTGCGGTACTGAGGGTTGAACCCAAGGTCTTACGCTTGCATGCTCTGCGAGTGCTGGACCACTGAGCTGCACCCCTAGCCCATTCACTTACTTTTTTGAGACAGGGTCTAGCTAGGTTACACAAACTGCCTCTGGTCTCAAACTTGCGATCCTCCTGCCTCCACCTCCCAAGCCACTGGGATGACAGGCGTGCACCACCACACCTGGCCCCCATTTTTAATTTTTTATTTTGAGGCAGGGTCTCAGTTACACAGGCTGCCTCTGACTTCAAACTCGCTATCCTCCCGTCTCCACCTCCCAAGTGCTGGGATCCCAGGCATGGCCGCCACAGCAGGCTCCTCCCCCGCCTGGAGACGAGATCTTGTGAGGTTGAGACAGGGTCTCTCGAGGCCCAGGCTGGCTGTAACTCGGGAGCCTCCCACCTCCGCCTCCCGAGTGCTGGGATCCCAGGTGTGGCCGCCACTGTGCCCAGCTGTGCGTGTGTGCTTACCGTCTGGGGTTCATACTGAGCTGCCCGCTGGGGCTTGCCCGTCCCTTCTCCGCAGACATCATCGAGATGGACTCGAAGCGCGTGCCTCGGGACAAGCTGGCCTGCATCACCAGGTGCAGCAAGCACATCTTCAACGCCATCAAGATCACCAAGAACGAGCCGGCGTCGGCCGACGACTTCCTGCCCACGCTCATCTACATTGTGCTGAAGGGCAACCCGCCGCGCCTGCAGTCCAACATCCAGTACATCACGCGCTTCTGCAACCCCAGCCGGCTCATGACGGGCGAGGACGGCTACTACTTCACCAACCTGGTGAGCCGGCCGGAGAAGCCGGGGGTCGGGGCTGCGGCGTCCCTCACGGCCTGGAACTCCAGGACGAACCAGAGTCCTGACCAGGCGCACCCTCTGCCCCTCGCTGTGCCGGGCCAGGGGTGGACTCGCTGAGCGACGCAGGAGTCCAGTCCTGGACTTCACTTTATTCTCTTTCTTTTTTCCCTCCCTCCCTCCCTCCCTTCCTTCCTTTCTTCCTTTTTCTTTCTCTTTTATGTTTCTTTCTTTCTCTTTCTCTTTCTTCCTTCCTTTCTTTCTCTTTTTCTTTCTTCCTTTTTCTCTTTCTTCCTTTCTTTCCCTCCTTCCCTCCCTCCCTTCCTTCCTTCCTTTCTCTGTCTTTTACAGACTCAACTCACTCTGCTTCCCTTTAACACTGGATTTTTCCTTCTGCAGTTTCTTTTGACGCTCAGCTCCTACAGTTCCGTGTCTTCCCTGTCTCTCTATAAACTCTGTGTCCCTTCTTCCCCCTGAGTTGTTCTTTCCTGGCCCTTTGTCCTCTCGGCTCCCTCCGGTCTGGTCATGGACTCCGTGGCCCCTGTGCCTGAGGCCCCACAGGTCTGCCGCTCCTGTCCTGCGCGTCCTGTGCTCTCACCGAGCTCCCGAGGTTCAAGTGTTTTGTTCAAAACTGAATCTCCTTCCTCGTCAGAGGGCTTCTTTTCCTTTCCAGTATTCCTTCCTGTGAGCGGCACAGCCACGTTTCCGTTGACCTTTGCCAGGGACAGGGGAGTGAGTCAGGGTCCTCCTCTGCCTAGGCAGCAGAGGGCTGCCACGATTCCCCACATACCGCCGGAACCACGCGGGCTTCTTCTCAGGCCAATCAGTTACAGTAGGCAAACTAAAGTCTCTGAAAGAGATGATTTGCTCTGTTTGTGGTATGATGTAGGATAACGTGAATGAATTTCCTAGAAATCCTGAGAACTGCCCCTTGTCCTCTGTTTATCTTGCATATTTTTCTTGTGAAAATAGCTCCTTCGTAAAATGTGAAAATGGTATGTGTTCCTGATAGGAAAACGTAGTCAGTATAAGAAGTGTAGTCAGTGTAAGAAAGGTAGTCAGCATAAGGAGGCCATGGATTCAACTCCCAAATACCACAAACAAGATAAAGAAAAAGAGGATATAACTTGCTGAGCACTGTAGCGCCCACCTGTAAACCCAATGACTTGGGAGGCTGAGGCAGGAGGATCACAAGTTTGAGGCCAGGGCAGCCTGCTTAGTTTAGTGAGACCTTATCTTGAATTAAAAAATAAAACAGGGCTGGGGGTGCAACTCAGTGGCAGAGCACTTGCCCAGCATGCACAATGCCCTGCATTCAACTCCCGTGGGTGGCAAAAAGAAAATAAAGTGTACCTGGCAAATGATTTGTTTGGTTGGACCTTAGCCCAAGTATTTCTATACTAATAATCACTGCCATTTATTCATAACTTACTGTAGATCGGTGGGTCGTGCGTATTACGTTGGTTATGTTTAATTCTTACGGTAAGTCTGGATAGTGTTTCACCCATGCAGAAATCTCAGAGCTCAACTAACTTCCCACACACTCTGCCTTGTTTTTTGTTTTTGCAGTACTTGAGTGTTGAACCCAGGACCTTTGCACATTCTTTGCAAGCACTCTATCCCTGAGCTGCACTCTCAGCCCACTTTTAATTTTTTTATTTTGAAATAAGGTCTCGCTAAGTTATGCAAGCTCAAGGTCACGATCCTCCTGCCTCTGCCTCCTGAGTCGCTGGGATGACAGGTGGGCGCCACTGTGCTCAGCTCCATACTATTCCTCTTAAGCAACAGAGGTGATGGTTGACTCAGGTCATCTGATCTCAAAGCTCTTCTTCTAACCATTTGATATTAAAAGGTGTCTTTAACAGCCAGGTGTGACAGTCCTGGCCTGAAATCCCAGCCCTCAGGAGCTTACATTGGAGAATGGAGAGTTCGAGCCTATCTTATTTTAAAAATAAAAATAAAAAAAGATCTCCGCGAAGATCAGAGGTCTGTGTGCCACACCAGTGCCTCATGGGTCCACGCCCACTGGCTGCCTGTGCCCTGGGCGGGAATGGAGGGTCTGGTGTGGGCTCTGAAGGGGAACGCATCACGCTGTGCCCAGGAAGGTGGTAATTTGTGAAGCTGAAGCACTTGGAAGTTCATGAGCCTGTTGCTTCCATTTTCAGTCCTCTGCGACTGAAAGATCTTTAAGGTCCCTGTGAGCATCTGTAGCTTTTCCGCTCTCTGATAACACTCTCCTTTTTCCAGTGCTGCGCTGTGGCTTTCATCGAGAAACTCGACGCCCAGTCTCTGAATTTAAGCCAGGAGGATTTTGACCGCTACATGTCCGGCCAGACCTCCCCCAGGAAGCCGGAGCCCGAGAGCTGGCCGCCTGACGCCTGCCTTGGGGTGAAGCAGATGTATAAGAACTTGGACCTCCTGTCTCAGCTGAACGAGCGGCAGGAGAGGCTCATGAGCGAAGCCAAGAAACTCGAAAAAGACCTCATAGATTGGACGGACGGAATCGCCAAAGAGGTTCAAGACATTGTGGAGAAATACCCCCTTGAAATGAAGCCCCTCAGTCAACCCCTGGCTGCCATTGACTCAGAAAATGTGGAAAACGATAAACTTCCTCCACCGTTGCAACCTCAGGTGTACGCGGGATGATGGGAACTGCCCTGGGTAGTATTTATTTGAGCCTGAATTATAGGTAGCTCTACTGCAGTCTGCGGATTGGGGTCTAGAACACCCCGTCATTGCTTACGAGTGCCCGAGCATCTCTAAGGTACAGTCTGTGGGGTTTTGTCTGTGCTGTTTTCTCCTTCCTGGCAGGGGAAGTTAGTAAATAATAATGTCCTATTTATTTGAGTTACTAAGGTAGGCTGATTTAAGGCTTGGGTGAAAATGTTGGCTAAATCTTCTTTTGCCACGGTTTTCTCATGCGCTTCCTCTGTGGCGTTCACTGTGGTTTGGTTTTCGGTAAATAATTGCCTTTTAAAGGATAAAACAAATGCTACAAAGTCTACGTTGAAGAGAATTCCATGTGGCCACTCTCCCACAGTCGGAATAATTTTGTAATTGTAAAGATAGAACCTATGTTGATAAGTAAATATGTAAACTTGTAAATATGTAAAAAGAAAAAAAAAGATTGGTGTCTGCTGCACATGGCATTTCAGGTGTTAATTTTTTCTTTTTAGTTCAAAATGAAGTATGGTGAGTGTTTGCCTTTAGCATCCTCGTAGTTGCTGTGCCCCTCTAAATGGAGTCTGAAGGTGTTTGTACCCGTTAGTGTGAAATGTGGGCCTCATCTTTCACCATGTTGGCCCTAATTTTGAGGCTCTGTGTGGTCAGAGGTTATGACGCCGGCAAGATTCAGAATAACTTTTAGGTGGCGTAAAGTTGCTGCTCAGTACTGAGAGCTGAGACCTTGAGCCATACTGCTAATATCTTTTTTTTTTTGCTTTTTTAAACAAAGAAGTGGATCTCACTGTGTAACCTAGGCTGGCCACAAGCTCCTGCTCCTCCGTCTCCCGCGTGCTGGCATCCCAGGTGTGAGCCGCCAGGCCCAGCTCATTCAGCAGATCTTTTCTGCGGTACTTGGAGGTTGAACCCAGGACCTTGCTCCTGCTTTGCCAGCGCTCTCCTGCTGGGCAGCAGCCCATTTCTTATTTTTTGTCTTGAGTCCGGGTCTTGCTAAATGACACAGGCAGCTGGCCTCACACTCGATCCTCCTGCCTCAGCCTCCCAAGTTGCTGGAATGACAGGTGTGCACCACCGCGCCCAGGTCAACAAATCTTTACTGAGTTCTTTGAAGAAGCTGGCCCTTGGTCTGGGGTGGAAGGGGGGTGAACGGGGCTCCTGAGAGTTGGTGGGACCGACGCCCCCAGAGCTGTACAGTGTAGATGGCCTTGCAGCCTCATAGTCCACTTTTGACTTTTTGGGTGACCAAGTCACAGGTTACATTAAACTTCTCTCAGACTTTTTCATTCTCAGTGACATGCGTCGCATGAGAAGTTTTCCTTGTGGACTCTGTGTGCATTCAAGGGCATTAAGCCACATCCCTGCCCTACTACCCACTAGATGGCCAGTAGCCTTCCATGATGGTGAAAAGTTGTCTCCACAGATTGCCAAGCATCTCCTGGGGGCAAAATCACCGAAAGTTAAGAACCAATGGTCTCTTTCGTAAGCAAGAAGGTTAATGTCCTGGTGATTAATGTGATCTAACCAAAGAATAGGGGCTAGGGGTTAGCTCAGTTGGTAGAGTGCAGCTCTGTGCTCTCTGAGGCCTTGGGTTCAACCCCCAGCACTGCAAAAAAAAATAAAATAAAAGCGGGGGGGGGGGGGCAGAGAAAAACCTGGCAGCCCACTCCTGAAACAGTCATTGAAAACCTTGTGAATAGCAGAGAAGCACTGATGTAGTGCCAGGCATGGCACAGTGTCAGGGAGTGCTTCCTTCTCTTGTACATTGGGTCACTAGGAGTCAGACCTGACTCGATGGCACCTAACAACAACAACCAAAGAAACTCATGGTTAAGTGCATAGTGTGATGTTAGCTGATGTCTCCTTCATTGAGGCTTCCCGTAGTGTGAGACCATGCCTAATCCTGCCGGAACTTTTCATAACCTAATTGTACCACCGATGATTCTTCCAAACCGAGACTTCTACAGACTATCAGTATCCTTATGAAGCTGTGAGTGACTCTGGAGGGCACCATTTTGAACAATGTCACATCACACAAGCAGTAAAAAAGGTTTTTTCTGCTTTCCCAACATCTTCCTAAGAGTGTATCGCAAGTTCGTAGTAATTTTGGGATAAAACTCGGGTAGTTAGAAAATGTTTTATTCTTTCTTTTGCTGTGTGGTACTTGGGGATTGTTCCTAGGGCCTCACACATATTTTGCACTAGCTCCCCACTGGGCTGCCCCTCCAGCCCAATTTTTATTTTTTGTCTTGAGTCAGGGTCTCCCTACGTTACTCAGGCCGTCCCTGGCCTCCAACCTATGATCCTCCTGCCTCCGCCTCTGCAGTGGCTGGGATTTCAGGTGTGCACCACTGCACCCAGCCTTTTTACATAGAAAATCCATCAGGCGTGATGCTTCTCCCATCAGGAAGCTCTGAAGACGTGGAACAGCGGAGTCTGGCAGGCCCCACGCACACAGTGAAGGTGACAAGTGACTGTCACACGCCAGCGAGAATCTTCTTGTAGAGTCACCTGGGCCCAGAGGGTCTCAGTGGCAGGCTTCCTGCTCCTGTTTTATTTTCTGCAGACCTTTAGGTGCTAATCCAGGTGTTACGTAGTCTCCGCCCTCCTGGACACGCAGTCCTTTCAGTTGTACGTTGTTGTTGTAGTGAGGTGCCGTGGAGTCGGTATCCGACTCATAGTGACCCTGCGTACAACAGGCGAAACACTATTGTCAGCACTTCTCTGTTGTTCATAGGGTTTTCAATGGTAGATTGATTTTTGGGAGTGGGTTGCCAGGTGCATCTCCCAAAGTTGTATGTTATGTTTTTTAAAATATCATATGCGTACCGGCCTCCCACCAAAGCTGACCTCTGTGGGATTTCCGCACGTGTCTGAAGTAGGGTGTTGAATTCAGTTCTCGCAGATGATCTCGCGTTGGTTGGATTCTTGAGCTAACAGACTCGTGCCCTGCCTAGGCGGCTTGTGTTTCTCTAAGCCAGCATGAACACGGTGGCCAGAATTTCTGCGTCCTCAGCAAGAAAGGGTGGTATTCCATGGACCATCAACTGCGACTCAAAGAGACCTCTGGGAAAGAAGTCTTTATCAATAAAGTTTCATAATCTGTCCTTCCAAGTTGATTGATTTTTGGTTTTTTATTGGGAGAACGCACATTATCACTAATATTTTCTGTTTGAAAGCTTTTTAAAGCACAGCCGTCTTTACCATCCTTAAAAACGGAACATTAGACACATCTTTCAGTTAAAATCGAGACTGAGACAAGAGGATTTGCTACCACTGCAGTTCACGTTCTGAAAGTTCTAGCCATGGTTGTTGTTATTGTTAGGTGCCATGGAGTCGGGATCTGACTCATAGCAACCCTACGTACAACAGGTAAGACACTTTGTCAGTGCTTCTGTGCTATTCACAGGGTTTTCAATGGCAGGTTGGTTTCTGGGAGTGTGTTGCCGGGTCCTTCTTCCAAGCCCACAGCACCTGGTGTTTCCAGGCGGTCTCCCATCCAAGGACTAACCAGGCCTGACCCTGCTTAGCTTCTGAGATCTGACGGGATCGGATGCCACAGGGCTACAGCTGCAGGCCTGTCCACAGTACTCAACCATCAAACAAATAAAGGTAAAAAGGAGAGAAGGAGTTGATCTAATCTAGATAGAGGAGCCAAAAGGCTTGGCTTTGGCTCTGAATTCCACTCTGCCTCTCATTATTTATCACCAGCGTTTGGCAGCTGGGCAAGCTGCTCAGGCTTCAGTCAGGCTGTGAAATGAGTTAACAAGTGCACCCGATTCAGGAGGTGGATGACTTTCCTATGTGGAAGACCCGAGAGAATTGAGGCTGAAATTGCTCTTCAGTTTCACTAAAATGATGAGATAGGAGATACCAGAGTGGTCAGAAAAAATTAGCTACAAAGCAGCTTTCCTGTGTTCATTATGAGCCAGGTACCAAATCTGATGGGAAAAATGGAGGCGGAACAGAAGCAAAGATAAGTCAGCTTGAAATAACCAGAGCCTGTGGATCTATAGGGAAAAAATACAAAACAGAGTAAGAAACCCGAAGGCTACGGGCCCTGTGTTCAGAACGTCACGTTTCTCTGCTTGGACTTGTTTGGATCCGGGCATCTCAGGGAAGACGCTGTGGTCAGCCCTGCCCTGAGCAGGCGTCACTGGGGCTCATCTGGTGGGCGCCTGGTTGGGAGCCGCCCAGCCATTGGGGCAGAGGTGGTGCCTGCTGCTCACGGGATCTGATGACGGGGGCCATCCTGAGACGGTCTTGGGCCCTGTGCTAAGTCACCTCCGGTGCTCAGCTCAGCTGGGGCCTAGATGGGGCTGTCATGAATAACAAAGGCTGCTCCTGTGACTCAGGAAAGCTAAGGGTCTTAGGGGCCGGGGGCTCACACAGACGCACAGAGGGTGCCTCCCCCCAAAATGTTTACACGTCTGAAGATGAAAACTTTCCATTTTGCTGTTTTAAGAAGGCGTGGTACAGCCAGGCGCTGTGGTGCATGCCTGTCATCCCCGTGGCTCAGGAGGCGGAGGCAGGAGGATCGTAAATTCGAGACCAGAGGCAATCTGAGTAACTTAGCGAGACCCTGTCGCAAAAAGTGAAAAAAATGGGCTAGGGGCGCAGCTCAGTGGTCCAGCACTTACAGAACATCCAAGCGTGAGGCCCTGGGTTCATCCCCCAGTACTGCAAAAAGGAAAAAAAAAGAAAAAAGAATCCTATGAGGGTCGCTAGGAGTCAGACACAATTCAATAGCACCTAACAACAAACAACAACATCCCAACCACGGCTCACCAGGGGCTTGTAATATTCCCTCCTAGCACTTGGCTCCAGGAGGCTGATGCTTTAAAGGGGCCCAGCTGCCCCTGAGCAGGGTTTCCGGGCAACCTCTGGGTGGTTGCCAATACAGAACTGCTACCTGGGGGCCGGAACCCGCTGGCCGGGCAGCTTCTGAGCCCTGGCCCTGTTTAAGAGTAATGAGGTGGCCACGGGGCTAGGTGCGGGGTTTCAACTCCCTCTGCAGAACCCACTGCTGCCCAATGCATTCACTGCCAGGGGAAATCGCTTGCTTCCTTCATTAAAAAGCCAATGAAGCTGAAAGAAATCTAGGTCTTTAGATTGGACGCGGCAACCAGGAGACCGGTGAGCACTCTGAAATATGGGGGGCTGGGGGACACTCACTTAAGTGCAGAGCTGGGTTGGGCAGGCGCCAGGCTCAACCCGAAGCTGGTGGCAGCTGCTATGGGCGGTGCGGGATGGGGCAGCGGACAGGCCTCGGGTCACTGCCTCCTGATCTGAAAATCCAGAGGGCTGAATGGAGAGGACCCCATTTCAGGTGGAGATGTTCTCTTGTTGTTGTTGTTGTTAGGTGCCGTCGAGTTGTGTCCCACTCATAGCAACCCTCATAGGGTTTTCAATGGCTGACTATTTCAGGATTGCCTCGGGATGGATCGCCATGTCCTTCTCCCATTTTTGCAGTGCTGGGAATCGAACCCGGGACCTCAGAGCCTGTCAAGCGGCGCATTACCAACTGATCTCAATCCCACTGTGTAAATTAAATAACAGCGCCTCATTGTGAACCCCCTGTTTATTTGTTCAGATGAATCAGGGCCAGTGGGGGCTGGGTCAGGCGGTTGGCTGAAAGTTCTTCCTTTGAAACCTGTTAATTCTGTGCTCTAAGTAAATGTCCAAGTCGGTCCTGATGGCCCCCGCCTGTGATCCCAGTACTCGGGAGGTGGAGGCAGGAGGATTGCGAGTTCCAGGCCAGCCTGGGTTACGTGGCAAGATCTTATCTCAAAAAATGGAAGGAGAAACAACACAAATGTTGAGCCTTGTTGTTGTTAGGTGCTGTTGAGTCATGTCCCACTGATAGTGGCCTTCATAGGGTTTTCAATGGCTGACTGTTTCAGGATTGCCTCGGGATGGATCGCCATGTCCTCCCATTTTTGCAGTGCTGGGAATCGAACTCAGGACCTCAGAGACTTCAGGGTGGTGCTCTACCAACTGAGCTAAATCTCAGCCTGTGTTGAGCCTAGATATATACAAAGATGAATGTGGAGCGTCTGCAAACACACAGGTCCTGGGCTTTGCCTTCAGCCTATTTACAATCCAGTAGTAATGGGAAAGTATAAAAAACATAAAAGTTGAATAACTCAAGACTTGTTAGGTGTCATCGAGTTGGGTCCAACTCATAGCAACCCTATGCACAACAGGACAAAACACTCCCTGACACTGTGGCAGGCACACAATCTTTTTTTATGTTTAAGCCCATTGTTGGAGCCACTGTGTCCATCCATCTGGTCGAGAGTCTTCCTTTCTTTCGTTGACCTGCCACTCTCCCAAACATGATGTCCTTCTCCAGGGATTGATCTTTCCTGACTACATGTCTGAAATATATAAGACGCAGTCTGGCCATCCTTGCCTCCAAGGAGCACTCTGGTTGCACTTCTTCTAGGGCAGATCTGTTGGTTCTTTTGGCAGTCCATGGTATATTCAATAATTATCCTCAGCACCATAATTCAAAAGCATCAATTCTTCTTCTGTATCCCTTATTCAGTGTCCAGCTTTCACAACCATATGATGCGACTGAAAATACCATGGCATGAGTCAGGTGCACCTTCGTCTTCAATGGGACATCTTTACTTTTCAGCACTTTTAAGAGGTCTTTTGCCACAGCTTTCCCAGTGCAATGTGTCTTGATATTTTGATTGCTGCCTCTGTGGGTGTTCATTGTAGAACCAAGTAAAGTAAAATCTTGGACAACCTCCATCTTTTCTCCATTTATCATGAAGCTGCATACTGACCCAGTTATAAGGATTTTTGTTTTGTTGATAATTGAGGTGCAATCCATACTGAAGGCTGTGTTCTTTGATTTTCATCAGTGAATGTTTCAACCCTCTTCACTTTCAGCAAGCAAAATAGCACAAGACTTATGTGACTGTAAAATACAAAAGAAGTGACAGGCACTAAACACATTTTTAATTGCTGAGTACCATAATTACAATGTCTTACATTTATTTAGCCTTTGTATATCAGGCACCGCCTGCAGCTGTAGCCCTGTGGCGTCCGATCCCAACAGATCTCGGAAGCTAAGCAGGGTCGGCCTGGTTAGTCCTTGGATGGGAGACCGCCTGGGAACACCAGGTGCTGTAGGCTTGGGAGACGGACCCGGCAACCCACTCCCAAAATCAGTCAGTCACTGAAAACCCTATGAGGGTTGCTATGAGTTGGACAAGACTTGATGGCACCTAACAACAACAATGGACAAGGAGCGGCCGAAGGAGGAATAGATTAGAATTATAAACTCACTTTTTCCCATTTAAGGAATCATCAAAACCTGAGTGCAGATTAGATTTGGGAGCGGATTTGATTTGAGAATATATGGTATGTATGAAAATGCCATAATGAAACCCATTATTTTGTTCAATTAGTAAAAAAGAGAGACCTGAAAGAGGAATATAATACTTGTAAGTATTAAATGTGTTATTCCATGCAAAGCACCTAATACAGTGCTGGCACATATTAAAGGATCGACAAATGCTGCCTGGTAGACAAGGTTTGCTATAGCTATCGAAGAGATTGCTGTTGTTCGGTGCCGTCGAGTTGTGTCTGACTCATATCGACCTTCACAGGGTTTTCCATGGCTGATTGTTTTGGGATTGTTTTCGGGAGTGGGCTGCCATGTCCTTCTCTTGTTTTTTTTGTGGTGCTGGGTATCGAACCCAGGGTCTCAGAGTGCACAGAGCAGCCGCTCTACCAACTGAGCTAAACCCCAGCCTATCAAAGGCATAATACATATAAAATACTTGCTTAGCATAGGGCCTGATATGTTGTTGTTGTTAGGTGCCGTCAAGTCGGTATCCAACTCATAGCGACCCTCTGTACAACAGGGGAAACACTATTGTTAGTGCTTCTCTGCTGTTCATAGGGTTTTCAATGGCAGATTGATTTTTGGGAGGGGGTTGCCAGGTCCATCTCCCAAGCCTACAGCATCTGGTGTTCCCAGGCGGTCTCTGAGATCTGATGGGATTGGACATCACAGTGGTAGGGCTGCTGGCTCACTTGTCCATAGGGTGACCGAATAAATATGATAGTGAAGTGAGGGGAAGCAATGATAACATTCAGTCATGAGCAACAACAGGCATGATGAATAATATGTAAATTATCATAATGACAGTGATAAAAGCAGAGAGCAGTGGCACATTCCTGGAATACCAGAGACTTGGGAGGCTGAGGCAGGAGGATCGCGAGTTCGAGGCCAGAGGCAGTCTGCATAACTTAGTGAGACCCTGTCTCAAAGTGAAAAATAAAAAAGGAGCCCGAGGTGCAGCTTAGTAGTAGAGCACTTGCCTAGCATGTGTGAGGTCCTGTGCTCAACCCCCAAATACCATCTCCCTCACCGGAAGACAAAATCTTGCAAGATTGAGACAGGGTCTCATGAGGCCCAGGCTGGCCTAGAACTCAGGATCCTCCTGTCTTAGCCTCCCAAGTGCTGAGGTCACAGGCATTTACCACCACACCTGGTCTGATAGGTTTTTTTAAAATCCAAAATTCTTTACAGGATTGCTCATCACATTTAGTGGTCATATCTCTTCAGTTTCCTTAATCTAGAACAGTTGCTCAGCCATATTTTTTTGTTCTTGTTTTTATGACACTGATTTTTTTTTTTTTTTCTTCTGTACTGGGGGTTGAACCCAGGGCCTCCCGCCTGCATGTTCTGCAAGTGCTGGACCACTGAGTTGCACCTCCAGCCCCCCCCCCCTTTTTTTTTTTTACTTTTTGAGACAGGGTCTCACTAAGTTACACAGACTGCCTCTGGTCTCGAACTTTTGATCCTCCTGCCTCTGCCTCCCAAGCCACTGGGATTACAGCTGTGCGCCACTGCGCCCAGCAACTTCATCTTTTTTGAAACTGAATAATATTCCATTGTAATTACGTACCACGTTTTATCCACGCATGTGTTGGTGGAGATTTGGTTTGTTTCCACTTTTATGGGGCTATGAACATTGGTGTGTAAGTATGTGCTTTAGTCTCTGCTTTAAATTCTTTGGGGAGCCTTGCTAGGAGTGGAATTGCTGGTAATTCTGTGTTTAAGTTTTTAAGCTTTTTTTGTAGTGCCGGTGATTGAACCCAGGACTTCATGCTTGCTAGGCAATCACTCTAACACTGAGCTACATCTCCAGCCCTGTGTTTAACTTTTTGAGCCACTGCCACTTTTTTTCTATCGTGGTCAGCTTGCTTCTTGGCTCTTCAAAAGAAAAGGATGATTTGGCAAACAACCCTTAGCCCCAAGGGTCCTCTGAGTCAACCTAAGAGAACGAACGTATTTATTATTTTGCTCTGTTTCATCAATGCATCACGATGGTGTTAGATTTTCCATCTAGCAATGATTTATTGGCTCCCTTGCTCTCAGCGGCAATCTAACTTTCTTCCATGTGTCATCAATTTTAACCCAACTGTCTAAAGCGGACCCTTTCTGTTGAGCCACTGGTGGATTCTTATTACTGGCAGCAACATAAGATGCGGGAAGGAGTCCCTTCCGTTCATTGTGAGGATTCTGATAAGTGAGTGTAGAGAAATACAATCCTCTTGTCCACTAGGCAACAAAATATTTTCAACACTCAGCTCCAATTGGCAGAGTCCAGGGAAGGGATGATCAATGCCATAAATCCTTTTCCAATTCTTTTTTTCCCTAGTACTAGGTGGTTGAACTCAGGGCCTCGCCCATACTTTGCAAGTACTCTACCACAGAGCTGCACCCTCAGCCTGATTGTTCCTTTTTATTTTGAGACAGGGTCTCGCTAAGTTATGCAGGCTGCCTCTGGCCTCAAGCTTGCGATCCTCCTGCCTCAGCCTCCCGAGTCACTGGGATGACAGGCGTGCACCACGGCACTGGGCCCTTTTGCAATTCTCAGGGTTTGGTTCAAATTAATAGAGGTGGTGTTCTGTTGTGGAATATTACCAGCCTCTGGGGCCCTTCGTTGCAGAACCGGAGTTGAGACTACCAGGTCCGGCACTGAACAGGAGCAGGTGGGAAAGCCTAGAGGACTCCTATGCAAGTCTCACTATCACCACCTCTCTCCTGTTCCCCAATTACATCACAAAAGCATAACCATTTCTCCTGTGAAGACCTACAGTCGGGGCTTCTCATGTAAATTTGGAAAACATGATGCTGTGTGGAAACTTGTAGACTAGCCATCAATCCTTCCTCCCACACTTCCATCTTTGTATGTTCCTTGGTTTGTCTTGTTTTGAGACTGGGTCTTGCTGTGAGGCCCAGGCTGGCCTCCAACTCGGGATCCTCCTGCCTCAGCCTCCTGAGTGCTGGGATCACAGGCGTGGCCACCACTCCAGTCTCCTCCCCCACCTTGAGGAGAAATCGCTCGAGGTTGAGACAGGGTCTCCTGAGGCCCAAGCTGGCCTGGAACTGGGGATCCTCCTGCCTCAGCCTCCTGAGTGCTGGGATCCCAGACAGGCACTAGCATTCCTGGGCTCATCTCCACCTTTCTGTTTATTTATTTATTTTTGCGGTATTGGGGGTTGAACCCAGGGCCTCGCACTTCCATGCTCTACAAGTGCTGGACCACTGAGCTGCACCCCCAATCCATTTTTTTTACTTTTTTTTTTTTTTTTTTGAGACAGGGTCTCGCTAAATGACACAGACTGGCTCTGGTCTTGAACTTGCAATCCTCCCGTTTCCACCTCCCAAGCTGTTGGGATGCCTGGCTGGCGCACGCCTGGCTCAGATAACACTCTTGTGAGTTGCTTTTGCCACATTCTAACATATTTTTGGGCTGGGATTTAGCTCAGTTGGTAGAGCACTGCACTGCAGTCTCTGAGGTCCCAAGTTCAATTCCCAGCACCGCAAAAATGAGAGAAGGACCTGGCAATCCACTCCCAAGACAATCCCGAAACAAACTGCCATTGAAAACTCTGTGAGGGTTGCTATGAGTCAGGTACTGACTCGACAGCACCTACCACCACCACCAACATATCTTTGGCAATTTGACAATTCCTCGATCGTTCAATTTTAACTCCTCTCCAAAGCTCCAATAAGTATCCTAATCTACTTCTCTTCTGAAAACTTTTCATGATTTCCCATTTAATTTGGCTGGTATGTGAGGTGCAGAGTATGAAATTATTGTTGTTGTTAGATGTTGTCAAGACAGGTCCAGCCTGGGCTACACCGAAAGACCTGTCTCAAAAAAACAAAACTAAATAAATAAAAAAGTAAAATAAAAACAAATAACAGTATTGAAGTTTAAACAAGAAATCTTTCTTGTTCAGACTGTTATAATTGCAGTTTGTAAAAACTACAGCTATCGATTAACCGAATGTAGTGTCAATTAGATGTATATTTCTGAGGTGTTTTGTCTTCTGTAGCTTTTTCTTTTCATTACATCAGATATATTCAGTTGTAAATTGTGGTAGTGGTACCAGGAATAATTAATTAAGGAACTTTTCCCTCCCGAAACCAGAAAAGATACTTAATAACTTTGTACTGTCTTTAATTGGTAAGCCACAGGCCACCTTCTGCATGCCTGGTAACTTTCTACTTAAATAGTGAACGCTAATGTACTTTTTGTTTTTATTAAGTAGTTAGTATAAATAAGATATATATGTTATGTATAAAACATAAACAATAAAGCCTGGTGTAGTGGTGCACATCTGGAATCCCAGGGAGGCTGAGGCAGGAGGATCACAAGTTCGAGGCCAGAGGCAACCTGCATAATTTAGTGAGACCCTGTCCCATATGGGAGGGCCTAGATTCAATCCCCAGGTACCACAATAAATAAATAACTGTGTACCTATCACTCTTTTTAAAAGAGTGCTCCTATTACCTTGAGGTAGCTTGCTCTCCACCCATCCCATCCCCTTAATATTTAACATGAAGTTTGTGCATCTTTTTCTTGTCCTTTTTCAGTTTGACCAATCACATATGAATCTCTAAAGAATGTGCCTTCAGGTTGGTATGGCCACAAGACTAATACGTTCCCTAGATCTGCATGTTTTGCAACTTCATATGATGGAATTATGCTGTGATGTATCGTTTTGTGATCTGCTCTCCTCCAAAATGATATCCCAAGATCCATCCCAGTTAGTGTGTGAGCTGTATTCAATAATTTTTGTTCTTTTGTATTTGCTTATACATAAATATACCAAAGTCTGGTTTTATATTTGACTTGTGAACATCTGTTATTTTCCCCCGTTTTCACTGACTACACATGGTGCTGGCATAAACATTATCATGTCTATTAGGCCACATGTTCAAGTGTTTCTGTAGGGTAATATAGTCTCAGGAGAGGATATGTGTATCTTTAAGTGTACTGAATAATGCCAAATTGTTTTACAAAAGGACTGTACGGCAAGGCGCGGTGGTGCACGTCCATGATCCCAGGGACTTGAGAGGCTGAGGCAGGAGAATCTCAGGTTTCAGGTCAGAGGCAGCCTGTGTAATTGAGATTCGGTTTCAAAATGCCTGCAGCCCTACCACTGTGGCCTGCGATCCTGTCAGGTCTCAAAAGCTAAGCAGGGTCGGGCCTGGTTAGTCCTTGGATGGGAGCCCGCCTGGGAACACCACGTGCTGTAGGCTTGGGAGAAGGACCCGGCAACCCCCTCCCAAAAGTCAATCTGCCATTGAAAACCCTGTGAACAGCAGAGAAGCACTGACAATAGTGTTTCACGTGTTGTACGTAGGGTCGCTATGAGTCAGACTCCAACTCGAGGGCACCTAACAACTACTGTCTCAAAATAAAAAATTGGGCCGGAGGTGCAGCCTAGTGGTAGAGCGCTTGCAGTCTCTGCGAGGTCCTGGGATCAAATCCTAAGTACCTCAAAAAACAAAAACCTAAGATGACCGAACAAAATTTGTTACTGATATTTCTTTTTCCCGCAGTGCTGCGGATCAAACCGAGGGCCTCCTGCAAGCTAGGGAAGTGCTCTACTACTGAGCCACACCCCCTGCTCCCCAAGTTATACTTGTATGGGCCGCGGTTAAGACACAAACCCAGAAACCCAAACAACACACACACGAGCAAGCGCACACCGCATTCCCGAATCTGTACCTGCAGGCACCGCGCACACGCACGCGAATGCACACCGCACGCTCAACCCCATCACACAACGACACCCCGGCGCGCACTGAAGCGGAGCCACACACGGGCACCACACACACCCTTGCACGTCACGCATCCCGCCACACGCACATCCACAAATACACATGGCGAAGAGACGCACGTAACCCCACACGCTCTCACACACCAGCAAACGCGCAGAGCGCAGCCCGGCGCGCGCTTGCGCGGACACGCCACCCGGCCTAGGAGAGGAGGCAGGGGGCGTGGCCTCCGCCGCCAGCGCTTGCGCAGACACGTCACCCGGCTGCGGAGAGCGGGTAGAGGGCGTGGTTTTCGCCGCCCGCGCTTGCGCAGACACGTCACCCGGCTGGGGAGGAGGGGCCGTGGTCTCCGCCGCCCGCGCCTGAGGTATTTTGACCCAGCCGCGCCGCCGTCCTACGTAAAGGGGTCGAGGGTCGCGGCGGCGTTGGCGGTGACGCGTTTTCTTCGTCTCTCTCTTTTTTTTTTTCACCCGGAAACCGCGGCTGGCCGAGTCGGAGCGGAGTGCGTGTGGCGCGGGCGCGAGCCGGGCTGGGCTCTGGTGCTCGCGTCGGCGCTGCGGAGCCGGACGCCGCCCCCGGCGCGGCGCGGACGATGCTGCCGAGCGGGCCCGGGGCCGCCGCGAGCCGCCGCCTCTGAGCCCCGCGCGGCCGCGGCGCCGCCGAGCAGCGGGCCCGGCGGGGCGGGGTGAGCGGGGACGGGCGGGCGGGCGCGGGCCGGGGTCTCCGCCGGGTGCCGCTCGCCCCCGGGCCCGGGCGGTGCGAAGCCGGCTCGGAGCCGCTCGGTCGCTGGCCATTGTCGCCCGGGGGTTGGGTTCGCGACGCTTCTGCGCTTGCGAGCGGCGGGCACCTGGCGGGGGAGGGGGAGGGGCTCACGTCTGGGGGGTTGTGGTTGTTATTGTTGTTGTTGTTGTGATGTTGTTAGGTGCTGTCGAGTCGGGTCCGACTCCTAGAGACCCTTATAGGTTTATATTTTATTTTATTTTATTTTTTTGTGGTACTGGGGGTTGAACCCAGGGCCTCACACCTGCATGTTCTGCAAGTGCTGGACCACTGAGCTGCACCCTCAGCCCATTTTTTTATTTTTTGAGACAGGGTCTCGCTAAGTTACATAGGCTGCCCCTGGTCTCGAACTTGTGATCCTTCTGCCTCTCTGCCTCCCGAGTCACTGGGATGACAGATGTGCGCCACCACGCCCGGCCTCGTAGGGTTTTCAGTGGCTGAGTGTTTCAGGATTACTATGGGAGTGGATTGTCATGTCTTCACATTTTTGCGGTGCTGGGGACCTAACCGAGGCCTGGGAATGGACCCAGGGTTGGGGATCGAACCCAGGGTTGGGGATTGAACCCAGGGCTGGGAATGGAACCCAGGGTTGGGGATTGAATCCAGGGTTGGTGAATGGACCCAGGAGTAGGGATTGAACTCAGGGCTGGGGATGGAACCCAGGTATGGGGATCGAATCCAGAATTGGAGACTGAACCCAGGGCTGGGGTATCAAACCCAGGGCCTCCAAAGAATGCAGAGCAGCGCTCCCCCAGCTGTGCCAGCCCCCACCGCAGATGGAACAGGGGTGTTGTATGAGGCAAGGCTGACATGCATCCAGGGGCCGGCTGTGTTCTTATGTTTATTCGTGTTGTGATGAAACAAATGAAGGGGCAGTTTCAAGGTAACCCTAGGGGGAGGTGTGTTTCCTTTGATGGGCATCATCAAGAGTAAAAGTGGCCCTCTCCTGCTTTTTGGAATTGTCTGACTGCGGAGCTGTCAGACAGCTAGTGTGGAGGCCTTTACTGAAGAAAATTTGATGTCTGGGTTTTGTTTGTTTGTTTGTTTTGGCTTTTGGGGATTGAACCCAGGCCCTTGCACGTACTTTAGCAAGTGATCTACCACTGAGCTGCACCCCTAGCCCATTATTTCTTTTCATTTTGAGTCAGGGTCTGGCTAAGGTGCACAGGCTGCCTCTGGTCTCACACCGGCGATCCTCCTGCCTCAGTGGCTGGGATCCCAGGGGTGGCCACCGTGCCTGGCTTCTGAGTTTAGTTCTTAACAAATCATAGCCCTCCCTGGGTGGTGGGTGGTGAACTTCCTCTGAGCTTGCTTTGGAAAGATCGGGACTCCCCCTGAGCAGCCACTTTACTGGCTCCAAGGTGAGCTGCTGTGGGAGGTGTGATGGGTATGTGGGGGAATGGGAAGAAAAGTCCAGGGCTGATGGGGAGCCTTGGGTAGACTGGTTTGTACCTGTCCTACCCTTTTTGGTCAGCTGGGAATCTGAGCATATGTCTGGCATCTGTGGATGGGGGCACAATTGGTGCTAAATAGGTCACAGGCACCTTCCTGTCAACGCCTCTTGTCTAAGGGTTCTGGAAGGAAATGGGCCTGCTGTGCACCTGAGACCCTGTCATACGTCCAGGCGCATCCACTCTCTGGGGGTGAGCAGGAGGTATGTTGGCTGTGCAGTGAAGGTGCTGGGAGAACTTCTGGGGCCTCCTGGAGGTGGAGCGGAATCGGGGTTACTGAGGTCACCAGATGCTGAGTCTCTGGGCCATTGCTGCCACCGCTTTGGGGAGGAGAGACAGACCTAAGAGTTTCTGCCCTCAGGCAGCTTACTCAGAGAAAGCCACAAGCTGTAAAATGTGGCAGGACTGGATTGCCACAGGATGCACCAGCTGTTAGAGACTCTGTTATGGTCAGGACCAAAAACAAGCTTCCTAAAGGAAGTGGCCTTTGAAGGGGACCTAGAGAGACAGACAGCGAGGGCCACTCAGAATGAGCTAGCGAATGAGAAGGCTGGGGGCTGTTGGTGAGAGGACCCAGACTTGGTAGCTGGGCATTGGTGCCTTAAGGTATTGGCAGGGACAGCTGGCTATGGGTTAAATCCTGAAGACAGAAACGTGATATCATCCGGTCTGGCTTGTGGTGGACTTCTGGTTTCTGAAGAATTGCCTTCATTTGATAAGTCTGTCTGATTCTATAAGCAATCAGCAGCGTAAGGCAGCTCTTAATCATTTTAAGGACAGCGTAAAGGATGCTGACTGTCATTCCTGTCTGGTGTGAACAATCAGGAAATTGAATTTGGTGTCTGCGAGCTGTCTCAGTGTCTGTGCTTAGGCTACAGGAGCTGGGCTCCTGCATGGGCTCAGCTGTGGCCGCAGCGACAAATGCAAGTCCCTTTGTTATTTCCTGGTTCGGTTTTGCTTTGTTTGGTTTGCTTTTGTGGCACTTGGAGGTTGATCCCAGGACCTCACACACAGGCCTTTACCACTGTGCTGCACCCCTAGCCTGTTTTTTATTTTCTGCCTTGAGGCAGATCCTTGCTAAATTACACAGGCTGCCTCTGGCCTCAAACCTGTGATCCTCCTGCCTCTGCCTCCCAGGTCCCTGGGGTCACTGGCGAACACCTCCATCCCTGACACTTGAGTATGTTTATTGATATCTGGTCCACTTTAGAGATGCACTTTTCCCCTCTGACCCAGTATTTTTGAGGGGCCCCTGGAGCCATTCATACAGAATGCCTTGTCACTGCTCTGGAACATGATTAACCTCAGGACCTCACCGGCTTCCATCCTAGCTATTTATTTATTTATTTAGCGGTACTTAGAGGTTGAACCCAGGACCTCACACATACTTTGCAAGTGCTCTACCACTGGGCTGCACCCCCAGCCCCTTTTTTATTTTTTATTTTGAGACGGCATCTTGCTAAGTTATGCAGGCTGCCTCTGTCCTGGAACTCATGATCCTCTTGCCTCTGCCTCCTGAGTTGCTGTGATCACAGCCATGTGCCACTGTGCCTGGCTTTTAGCTTTTCCTTATACATGCTCTGGAGTGCCCCAGCTTCACTGTTTAGTGCTTGCTTGGTTTGTTTGTTTGTTTGCTTAGCAGTACTAGGGGGCTGAGCCCAGGGCCTCACACACACTTTGAAAGTACTCTACCACTGAGATGCACCCTCAACCCCATCATAATGATGATGGTGGTGGTTAAGATGATGATGATGAGGAGGACCTGGCAGCCCACTCCCAAAAAGCAATCAGCCACCGAAAACGCTATGAAGAGCAGAGAAGCACTGACAATAGTGCTGGGCATGGCACAGTGTCAGGTGGCGTTTCAGCTGTTGTACGTAGGATCGCTATGAGTTGGGCTTGATGACACCTGACAACAACAACATTATTATTACGATTTTTAAAGCAAGGGTTAAGCAGGATGTGGTGGTGCACACCTGTAACCCAGCCCTCAGGAGGCGGAGGCAGGAGGATTTTTTATCTTGGGGCAGGGTCTGGCAAAGCTATGCAGGCTGACTCTGGCCTCGAACTCGTGATCCTTCTGTGCCGGCTGAGTCGCTGGGATTACAGGTGTGAGCCACCACCGCAGCTGGCCTTTAATGCTTCTTTTTGACTCTTCTTTCCTGTCTGCCCACTGCTCTCTTCTCTTTATGGCATCTAAGAACGTATGGCCTTCCCAGGGGACACAGTGTAGCCTAGTGCAGGGTGGCAGATCTGTAGGTGGTGTTGGTGAGTGTTGACTCAGCGTCAGCGCGTTCCATTACCATGTAGAGGGGCAAGGTGGGGTTTTGAGCAAATTGGGTATTCATGTTGGATCTGTTCTGATAAACTTGGAAATCCTTACGTTCTCTTTCCCAAGTAGAAATCAGGTAAATTGGGCACGAGATCTGTAATGTTCTCTCCAGGTATAATTACGTACCGCTTGTAATCGGGGACCTCACGACATAGTCTGCAAAGCACTGGCATTTGCCAGCTGGACTTTGGTTGTGGTTGGTTACGCAGTGTTTTCAAAACATTTCCCAGTGTCTACACTGAGTTTTGTTATTATAATAAGATTTCATATGGGGCCTTTAGTGTTCATTGTGGCATCTCTCGTGACATTTTTATTTCCTGTGTTGGAGATCAAACTCAGGGCCTGGTACGCACTAGGTGAGCACTCTGCCACCGAGCTACGTTCCCAGCTCTTATTTTCTTAAATATGTAAGCGAAGCCCCAAATCCTTAAATTTTAATATAGGAGTACTTTCACTTTTTCTGTTTTAGCTACTTTAAAAAAACCTGAAGGACAAAGAGAGAAATTATTTTAAGTCTTGGAAGTCTGGTGAATTTATTATTATGATGATGATGGTTGTGATGATGATGATGATGATAAGGACCCGGCAGCCCACTCCCAAAAAGCAATCAGCCATTGAAAATGCTATGAATAGCAGAGAAGCACTGACAATAGTGCGCATGGCACAGTGTCAGGGAGTGTTTCAGCTGCTGTACATAGGATCGCTGTGAGTTGGACGTGATGACACCTAACAACAACAACGTTATTATTACAGTTTTTAACACAAGGGTTAAGCTGGATGTGGTGGTGCACACACCTATAATCCCAGCTCTGGGGAGGCGGAGGCAGGAGGATTTTGAGCTTGAGACCATTCTGGGCTACATGGTGAGACCTTGTCTCAAAAAGAAGAAAAAGAGAGGGAGGGAGGAAGGCAGGGACAGGCGGAAGAGATGTTGGAAGTTACCATGGTTTTGTGTTGTGATTTTAAAGATGGAACAATTTGTTTATTAATTGTGAGTAGAAATACAGCTGGAGTCTGAATGTTGGAAATGAATGGTTACAGACACGTAATTATGTCAGCCCGCGTTCTTTTTGTCTAGGAGAGAACTGACGTTGCCTGAATTGCATGCTTGACGACAAAGCTTCAACTTCATGCTCCTCTGGTGATTGCTCTTTGGATCTTTTTAAGTTTGAGTTACTGTGGAAGGTTCTTCTGCTCTGCAGATGGTATCCAATGAAGAACGGAAGCCCCTGGCAGGAGAGGATTCCGTTTATCTTTGCTTGTACTCTCATAAAGAGGGGGCTAAGGCAGGCGTTGCCCTGAGGGAAAGTAACTTATACAGGGCCCCCACTGATCTTAATTGTGCTTTTATTGAAGCCAGTGACTGAAATACACTTTACGTATCCATGGCACGTGAAATTGGTTGCTTGGTTTCTCAACTGGGCGTTGGCCTCGAAGCCTCTGGCCAACCCTGGCGTGCGCGATTGGTAGTCGGCGCTGCTTGGGAGGTGAGGTGGATTAAGTGAGAACCCGCTTGGGCCACGTGTTTGCAGTGTGACGTACACATTACTCAGCCTCTTTTGACTCAGGCTCCTCTTCTGTGAGATGGGCATAGTAATCTCCTAGCGATGTTGGGCAGGCTGTGTGAGCCAAGCACACGGCATGTTGTAAAGTAGTTGCTGTTGACCCGTTGATGCACGGCATCCTGTTGATAGGACAGCAGCTCACTGACTGTAAGGAAAGGTTCGCACGCTGTGGTCTCCGTGAGACTAAACAGAAAAGCAAGCAGCTGGCAGGAGGGAAGGCTGAGACACAGTGCTGTGACACGCGCATGCACTCACGTCCGATGTGAATCCTAGGAATCATAGTGGACGAGTTCATTAATGTCCTGTGAACAGGAAGGTGCCAGTCAAGGGGTTAGAGTGCCCTTTGTCCTCAGATTCCTGCCTATCACTAATGACAAGGTTTCTACTTACGTCACTATTAATTTCTTCCAATTTCTTTTCCCCAATGCTGGGGATCAAACCCAGCATTGCTAGGCAGGCACCCTGCCGGTGAGCCGCGCCCCCAGCCCACAGCGGGTGTCTAGATTACAGGAGTTTATGGATGCTTGTCAGGCTTTGTCTCATTGGCTGGGATTGAGTCTCCATCCAGGCCTACCTCATTTGTTTGTTTTGTTTGTTTAGTTATTTTTGTGGTCTTAGGGATGAAAACTTTGGGCCTTATTTATGCCGGAAACATGCTCTGCCACCCAGCCACAGCTCCAGACCATTCCTCTCCTTTTTCCTTTATTTTTTTAAATTTTGAGGCAGGATCTCACTAAGTTGCCCAGGCCGTCTTTGGACTCAGGATCCTCCTACTTCAGCCCCCAACACACCCCTAGCCAGGATCACAAGTGGGCACCGCTGTGCCTTGCTGCTCTGTGATAGTTATTGGGCAGCAGTAGAACTTATCGGTGAGTGCGCAAGCATTGGAGGCCAGCTGGATTTGAACCAGGTCGTTTACTGTAGGATCGTGGGCAGGGGAGCCACCGTCCTTAGCTCTTAATGCCCCCTCTGTCAAATGCAGGTGTTGTAAGCATTACATGTGACTCCTGCAACATTCTTAGAACAGCACCTCACTTGCAGAAAGCAGGCAGTGTGGTTAGGCATGGTTGTGGAGCACCTCCTGGGCGCCCACTGGCCTACAGGCTCTGTGTGGTGGGAGAAGCGCAGAAATAACACCATGGAAACGAGAGGCAGTGTGAGCTTGAGACATTGGGAGTTTGGTGTGGCCAAGGATGGCCGGGGGTGTCAGTGGGGATGGAGTGGGATCGGCCTTCATTGGTCACTTCAGAGGTGGAAACAAGGCCAGGCACCCTGCCACGTGCCCGTCACCCCAGGAACTTGGGAGGCTGAGGCAGGAGGATTGTGAGTTCGAGGCCAGAGGCAGCCTGCACAATTTAGTGGGACTCTGCCTCAAAATAAAAAGTGTTTACAAAGGAGGTCGGGGCTCGGTGGTGGAGTGCTTGCCCAGCACGCACGAGGCCCTGAGTCCCATGCTCCTGTGCTGGGGGGCGGAGTTGGAAACCACAGGGCGTGGTACCTGGTTGGCTGTAGGAGAGCAGGAGCCTCAGAGTGGCTGGCAGGGGTCCCTGGGAGAGGGCTGTCCTTCCCCAGGCAGAGGAGCTGACTGGGCAGCTTGCGGTGTTTGTTGGTCTTCCTGAGTTTGGGTGACCGGGGCCCTCTGAGTGGGATCTGGAAGCAAGGAGATGCCGTGGGCAGGGAGCTGTGGGCGAGTGGTCGTGTCCCGCCAATTTTCTGTTTTGTTTTCTGTACTGGAGGGTTGAACCCAGGGCGTCACACGTGCCAGGCAAGCGCTGCACCCCAGAGCCACACCCCTAGCCCACTTTTTATTTTTTGAGACCGGGCCTTGCTGTGTTGCTCAGGCTGCCTCTGGCCTTGAACCCGAGGCCCTCCTCCCTCCGCCTCCTGAATCGCTGCCATCACAGGGGTGTGCCACTGCGCCTGGCGGAATGTGTCCCCCTTAAACAGAGGCCCCAGCCACAGCTTCGGGAACAGTGCAGCGAGGGTGGCCAGATGACTGTAAGGAAAACCAGGAGCGTGCCGGCCTGGGTGCTGGCATGGGGCGTGACCCGCAGTGGCAGGCGCCGCAGCCGGACTGGAACTCCGGACTCAGGCTCCGGGTTTAGCCTCTCAGAGGCCACTGGGACCTGCAGGGGCACTTTCGTCTGCCTCGTGTCCTGCTTGGCTCTGAGGATCTGTGTCGCTTTGTGAGACGGGAGGATAGGTGGTTTCCACTCACTGCCCGGGGCACGGGGGTCTTGAATACCAGCAAGCACTGTCTCCCCACGCCTGACATAATGTGCTGGCACTCGGCTGCAGTTCTGTATTCGAGTCAGGGTGTGCGACCCCAATTCTGATGTCTCAGACGTCATAGGATGAGAAATACTACTTTGAAGTGTATGCGCATTGTGGGGTGGGTCTGGGGACAGAACCGGGCCTGGCACGGGCCTGGCACGTGCCCAGCAAGCAAGCGCTCTACCCCTGAGCCACACCCCAGCCCTGCTTTAATCTCGAGATCTGAGTGAGCCTTTCTCCCCCTTCAAGGTAACTTCTTGTCACTCTCAGCCCCAAGGCAACTACAGCTGTCCAGCTGGCTCTCCTCTCTCACCCCTCCCCCATTCTCCCTGGGGCCTCCTGCCCCAGCCTCTCTCAGGCCTGCCTGCAGGAGAGCCCTCCTGAATTGCCCACTTAGTCTAAGGCAGAGAGTCCAGTTCAAGGTGAATGGTGGTTTTGTCCTAGGTCACAGGTAGTGTTTTTTGTCAGGTGCTGCTGAGTTGGATCCAACTCATAGCGACCCTAAGTACTGCAGGACGAAGCCTTACCTAACGCCGTGCCCCACAAAGGATCTTTTTATGTTTGAGCCCTTGTTGCAGCCACTGTTTCTTTCCATTTTGAGTCGTGCCACATCAGCAAAAGGGGGTCCCAGGGGCTTTCCTCCATTCTTATCAGTAAGGTTGACTCTACTTTGAGGAGGAAACCCTTCCCCAGTCATTTCTTGAATGTCTTCCAGCCTGGGGGGCTCATTTTCCAGCACTATATCTGACATTGCTTCTTTACTATTCACAGGGTTTTCAGTGGCTAATTGTTTCAGGAGTGGGCTGCCGGGTCCTTCTCCCTAGTCTGTCTTAACTCTGGAAGCTCAGCTGAAACCTGTCCACTATAGGCGGCCCTGCTGGTATCTGAGATATCTGTAGCCTAGCTTTCAGCGTCACAGCAATACACAAGCCCTCACAGCACGACAAGCTGATAGACACGTGGAGGGGGTGGTTTTTAGTGTACCTTAAGTGGCAGTAGATGAGGCTGGCCATGGTGGCCCATCTGTAAATCCAGCTTTTGGAGGCTGAGCCAAGAGGATTGCAGGTTTGAGGCCAGCGTGGGCTACATGGTGAGACTCTGTCTCAAAACACTTAATAAACAAACAAATAAATAAAAGATAAATTAGCTAAAATATGAAGCTATTTAGGACATACTGCCTTGGAACGTAGAATCGCTCTGTAGTCCAAAGATTCTAGTTTAAAACTAGAATAAAACCAGTTTAAGAGTAGGATAAAACTAGTTGAAAACTTCAGGTAGCTGTGTGATGGACTTTGAAGGGTGTGGGCTTTGGAGAGAGTAAGGACGACTGTGGCAGGCCTCACGTGTGTGGCGTGGAATGTTAATTGCCTGCCTTTTCCATAGAATATCACAGTCAGGTCGCACAGCT
This sequence comes from Pedetes capensis, assembly GCA_007922755.1. Lineage (NCBI taxonomy): Eukaryota > Metazoa > Chordata > Mammalia > Rodentia > Pedetidae > Pedetes > Pedetes capensis. Next base: position 63,805 of record VMDO01005949.1, on the reverse strand, counting down.
CTGCCTTCACTCGCCCGGCTGTGTTTGCTCACGTAATCCATGTCAGCCCTGCACCTCCTGATCTAAACGAGTGGGGGTTAGCCACTTCCTGTCGCGTCTCTCCACCATTTGATTTCCTCCCTGCTGAGCTGTAGTTTCAGGGGTCCTCGGATGGAGGCTGATGTGGAAGACAATTTCCCTTGAGTGTGTGTGTGTGTGTGGGGGGGGGGGGTACTTGGTTGAACCCAGGGCCTCCCACATACTTGGCTGGTGTTCTACCCCTGCACAGTGATGAGATGAAAAACAAATTAGCTGTGCACAGTGCCCACAGCCCATTTTATGTTTTTGTGTTTTGAGAAAGGGTCTTGCTATGTTACGCAGGCTGCCTCTGGTCTGGCCTCGACCTCACCATCCTCCTGCCTCTGCCTTCTGAGTCTCTGCGATCACAGGCGGGGCCTCGCCAGGTCCTTCCCCCACCTTGAGATCTCACGAGGTTGAGACAGGGTTTTCTGAGGCCCAGGCTGGCTGGGAACTCGCCATCTTCCTGCCCCCACCTCCCCAGTGCTGGGATCACAGGCGTGGCCACCGCGCCCAGCTCTTGCGCTCCCAACGCTTGCTCATCTCTCAGTGATAGTTGGCCGTTCCTCTTCCTACCTGAAGAGTCCTCTCCCCTGCCCTGTGACGGGCGTCTCCATCCAAGGCACCTCTTCTTGGCTTCTGGTCATCTCTCCTCCTCGTCCTCCTCCAGCCGTTATCCTACCTACGCCTGTCTGGAGGCGCTGTGCCCTGCCCCCCAGCAGGCGCACTGCCCTGGGCGCCTGCCACACCTCCCCCCCCCCCAGAAGCGCCCCCTGAACACCCTTTCTTATTGTGTGCTTGGGCTGCTCCCAAAACCATCTGAGCACAGATCGATGTGAATTAAGGGTGCCTGGGTGGAGGGAAGTGCTAGTTTTTATTTTCTTTTTTCTAGGTTGATTTAAAAAAATCATTCTTGGAGCTGGGCTTGGTGGCAACACCACGTGCCTCCAATCCCAGCACTGGGGAGGCAGAGGCAGGAAGATCACAAGTGTGAGGCCAGCCTGGTCTACATAGCAAGTTCCAGACCAGCTGGGGCTGTGTGGCAAGACCTTGTCTCAAAAACAAGAGAGAGAGGGAGAGAGAGGAAGGAAGGAAGGAATGAATCATTCTTGCCCTGGGGACTTGGCTTGGTCACCACAGCCCTTCTTCAGTACACACTAGGTCCCCAGCACTGTAAGAAACAAAGAAGATCTTTTAGGTTGTGCGCTTTGTGATTTGCCTTTCCTAATGGAGGAAATGAACGAGATTAAAGTTGAATGAGGTTTTATTTTGATCCCCAGATCAGCAAGACCAGTTGATGCTTTTAAGTTTTATTGCTGAAAATGATCAGAAATGGGGCCCAGTGTGGTGGCGCACGCCTGTAATCCCAGTGGCTAGGGAGGCGGAGACCACAGGCAGTCTGCGTAATTTAGCGAGACCCTGTCTCAAAAACTAAAAAAAATGGGTTGGGGTTGCAGCTCAGTGGTCCAGCACCTGCAAAGCATGCAGGTGTGAGGCCCTGGGTTCAACCCCTAGTACTGGGGGAAAAAAAAAAAGATCAGAAATGGGGCTGGGAGTTAGCTCAGTGGGAGAAAGCTCGCTTAACACGCACGAGGCCCTGGGGCCCGTCCCTAGCACTGGGAAAAAAGATAGGGACAGGAAATGCATATTTACAGCAGTGGGGTTTTTTTGTTGTTGTTGTTGTTGTTGTTGTTGTTGTACTGGGTGTTGACCCCAGGGCCTCGCGCCTGCATGCTCTGCAAGTGCTGGACCACTGAGCTGCGCCCCCAGCCCATTTTTTTTGTGATTTGAGACAGGGTGTCGCTAAATTACACAGACTGCCTCTGGTCTCGAACTTGCGATCCTCCTGCCTCTGCCTCCCCAGCCGCTGGGATTGCTGGGATGACAGGTGTGCGCCACCGTGCCCCACAGCAATGTTTTTAAAAGAAAGCTATGCAGATAACCACCGACATCTGCATCTGAGGGAGTGCTGGGTTTTCTTCCCATGTGATTACCTGAGCATGTGCACACTGACTCGCCCTGCCAGGGTACGCGCCTGCCATCGAGGTGACTTGGGAGGTGCAGGCAGGAGGATCACTAGTTCAAGGCCAGAGGCAGCCTGTGTAACTCAGTGAGGCCCTGTCTCAAGGTAAGAAATAAAAAACATGGGCTGGGGGCGCAGCCCAGGGGTAGAGCACTTGCAAAGTATGTGGGAGGCCATGGGTTCAACCCCCAAGTACTGGAAAGAACACCCTGGAATGCTCTAGTTGTCTGTGGTGTAAACACATGCATTTTCCCTGGTTAGTTCCTAAACAATGCAGTATAACAACTATTTGCACAGCCTCTGGGTTGTATTGTGTTGAGTTAATCTAGAGCTGATCTAAAGTGTCCGGGAGGGTACACTAGGTTATGTGCAAACACCGTGCCATTTCATATGAGGGGCTGGAGCGTCCGCAGAGGGTGTAGCCAATGAGGGCCAGGGTCCTGGAACCAACGCCCTGCGAGTACTACGGGCCAAGGGCCCACTGGGTGCTCTTTCAGGTCTTGTGCCTTGAATGGCCACAGGCGTTTTCCTTGTGAGGCGACACCATACTCTGTGTAAGCACCCCCCCCCATACTGTTGGCCTCTAGCTTTGCATTTTTCATTTGCTATTTTACACACTGCTGAGGCGGCCGGCTCAGAAGTTAACTCTTTGCTTTCCGCAGGGGCGGGCTCCCTGGGTGAACCTCCAAGGTGGAGGGTGGCAGGGAAAGCGTGTTGGCTTACCTGTTGGTGTGTGTGGCCACGTGGGGCTCCGGAGAGTTGAGTAACACGGCCCTCCATCTCCTTTTAGATGACTTGTGTTCTGGGGACTTGTGCTTTGCTTGAGAGACCTTCAGAGTGACCTCAGGATTGCCCTTCAGGCATGTGTGTCCCCATGTGATGTTTAACAGGGTGGTTAGACTCGCTGAGAGATCTAGGCGCACGCTGGTGAGCTTTACTCGCTGGCTCTCGTTGTTAGGTGCCATTGAGTCGGTATCCGACTCACAGCGACCCTGCGTACAACAGGGGAAACAATATTGTCAGTGCTTCTCTGCTATTCATAGGGTTTTCAATGGCGGGTTGATTTTTGGAAGTGTGTTGCCGGGTCCTTCTAAGCCTACAGCTCCTGGTGTTCCCAGGCGGTCTTCCATCCAAGGACTAACCAGGACTGACCCTGCTTAGCTTCTGAGATCTGACACGATCTGACGCCACAGTGGTGCCGCTCTCATGGACAGGTGAGGTTGCCTTTTGGCCCCGTTTGGCGTGCCTTAAGCCCTAGGACTTCCCAAAACAGGCGGCTTCCCAGCCCTGGCCATTTCCCTCCCCACCCTGCTGAGAGCCGGGCCTCTGATGGAAGTTGGAGAGAGTTTAAGCAAAAGGGAGGATGTGTTGGGCTTCTTCCCTTCTCCCCCCAACAAAGCTTAATGTGTTCTTTAATTAAAAATAACACATACCGTGGAATGATTGTAGAAACTTTAACTCTTCACAGAGAAAGTAAACTCGTTCAGCCTTGATTAATTTCCTGTTTGAAAGTGCTTGTGACTAGTAGAAGGGACTTTAGAGTTTGTGAAATACTTGGATTCTTAATTTTATTTGAAAATGCTTTTTACCTTTTTAGTGACTCTACTTGGCCTACTCTGGAAGTTTGCCTACATTAAGTTGGCATATGCTGATAATATTTGATAATTTGGGGATCTGTGTTGATATCACTGTTTAAATTCTGATGTGATGTGGTTTTAAGGACTGTTAGTTCTCTCTAGAACTTAATTTTCTTTTCTTTTTTTTTTTTTTTTTGTTTTTGGATACAGGGTCTCTTTTACCCAGGGTGGCCTTGAGCCCCCAGGCTCAAGCATAGCTCTAGTATCATCCTCTCCGGTAACTGGCACTACTGGCATATTCCTCCATGCCAGCTAAGAAGTGAATTGCTTTTTCCAGTGTGCTGAGGTTTGAACCTGCGGCCTCCCCTACAGGTTAGGCAAGCTCTCTGCCACTGAGCTGCCCCCAGCCTAGAAGTGAATTTTAATTCTGATTTTTCTGTTTTTCTGAATGTTCCAGGTGGCAAATCAATTCTGTTGCTGTTTATATATGATTCAGGGGTGGTGGTTTTTGCTTTTAATATGTTGAATTCTAAGTTACTATTGATTTGTTTCTGATTCATATTAATCTTAACTAGTATCATTTCTAGATTTTTTGTTTGTGTGGTTTATGTCTTAAGCCTGGATTCATATATTGATTCATTTAATGAACTTGGTTTTCTTTTTTAATTTTTTGAGAGGATCTTGTAGCCCAGATTGGCCTTGAATTTGTAATCCTCCTGCCTCAGCCTCCTATCTACTGAGTAATGGCTTGAATTGTTGTTAGGTGCTGTCAAGTCAGTATCTGACTCATAGCAACCCTGCGTACAACGGGCAAAACACTATTGTCAGTGCTTCTCTGCTGTTCATAGGGTTTTCAATGGCAGATTGATTTTTGGGAGTGGGTTGCTGGGTCCATCTCCTAAGCCTACAGCACCTGGTGTTCCCAAACGGTCTCCCGTCCAAGTACTAACCAGGCCTGACCCTGCTTAGCCTCCGAGATCTGACGGGATCAGATGCCACAGGGCTAGGGCTACATGCAATGAACTTTTTTTTTTTAATCAGTTTGTTTTTGTGTTTTGGGAGGTGGCTGGGAATTGAACCCATGGTGTTGAGCATAATAAGCAAGTTCTGTGCCACTGAGCAACACCCAACCCTGCCCCCCCTTTTTTATTTTGGCAGTACTAGGCAGCTTAACCCAGGGCCTCACACATGCTTTGCAAGTGCTCTACCACTGAGCTGCACCTCTAGCCCATGTTTAATTTTTATTTTGAGACAGGATCTCTCGAAGTTATACAGGCTGCCACTGGACTTGACTTGGGATCCTCCCGTCTCTGCCTCCCGAGTCACTGGAATTACAGGTGTGCGCCTCCATGCCTGGAGCCACTTCTTTTTAAATTAAATTTCTTTTTTAGCTGGTACATAAAAACATGAAATTGTACATATTGGTGGAATAGCATGATGTTTCACTGCATGTATAGGTTGTATAATGTTTAAATGAAGCTGAGCATATCGATCTCAAACGCTTATCGTTCCCTGCAGCTTTTTGAAATGTAGGTACATTGCTGTTCTCTGTGGTCACTCTGCTGTGTACTGAGTCAGGGCTTGTTGGTCTGTGTAGCGTTAGTACCCATTGATCGGCTTCTTTCCCTCACGCCCTCCTTAATCACCTGTTCTGTGTCTAGATGATGAGATGCAGAGACAGCTAAGATTATATATCTGCCAGCAGTTTGGTCGGGCAGACAGACAGACAGACAGACAGACACAGACATTGGCATTAAGGCGTCTCAGCCTCCTGGGAGAAATTGCAAGGATAGTAGGGTTTGCAAAAGAGAATGTGGTCACGTCTCCCCGACGCGCTTTGGGGAGGGACCTGGAAAAGTGTCGGAGCTGGCACCCTTGGAGTGGAGTCTTAGAAAAAGAGAGGGAAGTCGTGGGATGTGGGGTGTGAAGGTCCAGGGGATGAGCAGGTTCAAAACCTTGAAGTTAGAGCTGGGCGTGGTGGCGCACACCTGTAATCCCAGCGGCTCGGGAGGCGGAGGCAGGAGGATTGCAAGTCCGAGACCAGAGGCAGTCTGCGTAACTCTTAGCAAGACCCTGTCTCAAAAAAGTAAAAAAAAAAAAAAAAAAAAAAACCCAAATGGGCTGGGTGTGCGGCTCAGTGGTCCAGCACTTGCAGAGCATGCAAGCGCAAGGCCCTAGGTTCAACCCCAAGTACTGCAAAAAACAAAAACAAAAAACCAAAAAAACCCACCTGGAAGCTAAAACTTTTCCTAACATGTTGTGGCTGTTGCAAGCAGATAGAGTCAGGGATGTCAAAAAGGACACAAGACCCAGCTTGGCCCAGGAGCCTGGACTTTGTCCTTTGTTTGGGTAGAGCTCCGAGAGATGTCAGCAGGAACAGGATCAGCTTGCCTTTGGGAAAGTCACTGCCCACATCGTGGAGGGCGGGCTGTAGTCACAACAGAGGTAGTTGCGGAAGGATGCCGACAGCAAGAGGCGGGAATGAGAGGTGTTAGGGCAATGGAGCCTCCCCAGCGCTCAGAAGGCTGAGGCAGGAGGCTCAGTGGGAGTTTGAGGCCAGCCCGGTGTACATAGCGAGTTCCAGGCCAGCCAGGGATTCAAAGCAAGACCCTGTCTGGCCAAAACGTAAAGAAATCGAGTCTCCAGCACTTAGTAATTAATTGTCCTGGTGTGAGGAGTAAGGCTGCAGTCTGGAGTGTTCCGTGAGGTTCTGGACTGAGATGGGGATTCAGGAGAGGCTGGCTTGGCCAGGAGAGCAGAGTTCAGGTCGGGCCCCGTGGAGCGTAGGAGACAGAGATGGTTGGTGGCCTTTGGGTGCAGAGGGCAGCTGTGGCTTTCAGCCCCTGTCCTCTGAACGGGATGCACAGAGGGGTGGAGCTTTGGAAAGAAGAGCGACAGGATTTGCCAGTGGTTATATTAGTGTGGGGGGTGCAGTAGCTGAAGGAGGAACATGCTCTGAAATGCTTGCTTTAGAAAAGAAAATTTTAAAAACACAAGCTCAGATTCCAGCTGGTGAAAGTATAAAAACCCAGCTGGGTAGATCCAGAGAAAGCAGGTGAAAGAAGAAAAAGTGTATAGGGCTGGGATGGAGCTCGGTGGCAGAGCTCGCTCAGGGTGTGGCAGGCCCTGGTCCCCCCCAGCGCACCACACACACGCACACACGGGTGTACATGTGGATACATGCACGTAGAACTAGAGAACAGATGGGCTAGCTACAGCGACAATGACAAATACTGGTTCTTTGAAAACATGAATGAATGGTGGGTGGGCACAGTGACCCACACCTGTGATTCCAGCACCCGGGAGGCTGAGGCAGGAGGATTGAGAGTCCCAGGCTAGAGGCATCCCACACAACGTAAAGAGACCCTGGCTCAAAATAAACATTGGAAATAAAAAAATGAACTGAGAGTGCAGCCCAGCGGTAGAGAACTTGCCAAGTATGTGCGAAACCTTGGGTTCAAGCCCGATGTACTGCCAACAATAACAACAAAAAAGACAGACATGAATGGTTGGTGAATGGAGGAACGCAGACATGCCAAAGAACAGTTCTGCTGAAGAAACCACGGGCAAATTAAAATTGAACACGTTACAAAATAAAGCATTAAAACCGATATGAAATGGGTAATTTCCTAGAATAATACATCTTATCAAAACTGAACAGAAATGAAAGGCATGGATTTATTATAGCCATCAAAAACATTAGTACTTAAGATAACCCCGCCACAATACGAAACCAAGCAAGAACTTGGCAGACTCAGACGGTTTTCTGGCCATGATCTATCCAATTTCTAAGAACTAGAAATATGTGTCTTAATTCAAGTTGTTCTAGAAAGTGGGTAGAATAAACAGATTCAGTCGTTTTATATATAAGGACCGTATACGGTCACAGGGAATATGATAGCAACCTATACTTTTCTTATCTTACCTACGTGGAAATTCAGAATGGAATTCAGCACACACAAGCAGAATAGTTTTTTTTGTTTTTGTTTTTTTTTTTTTGGTGGTACTGGGGGTTGAACCCAGGGCCTCACGCTTGCATGCTTTGCAAGTGCTGGACCACTGAGCTGCGCCCCCAGACCGTATTTTTTTTTTTTTTTTTTTTTTAACTTTTTGAGACAGGATCTTGCTAAATTACGCAGACAGCCTCTGGTCTTGAATTTGCGATCCTCCTGCCACCACCTCCTGAGCGGCTGGGATTATAGGCGTGCGCCACCACGCCCGGCTAGCAGAATAGTTTTTAAAAGTCATAGTCAGGGACTGGAGGGTAGTTCTATGGTAGAGCATGTACTAAGCATATGTGAGGCGCTGGGTTAGCCCTAACAACAGAACAACAACAAAAGATCATATTAAACTTATCCAAAGAGTGCAAATATGAGTCAACGTGAGAAAGGTCAGTCTAATAATTTATGTTAACAGATTGTTGTGGTTGTGAGGTGCCCATCAAGTTGGGTCTGACTCATAGCGACCTGATGTACAATAGAACAAAACACTCTCTGACACTGTGCCATGCCTGGCACTGCCAGTGCTTCTCTGCTGTTCGTAGGGTTTTCAGTGGCAAATTGTTTTTCAGGATTGCTTTGGGCGTGGGCTGCCAAGTCCTTCTCCTGTTTTTTGCGGTGCTAGGGATTGAACTCAGGGCCTCAGAGAGTGCAGAGCAGCACTCTGCCAACTGAGGTAAGCCCCAGCCCTGTTAACAGATTAAAGGACAAAAACTGATTGCTTGGAGGTTGCAAATAAAATATTTGTTAACATGTAATGGGTTGGGGATGTAGCTCAGTGGTAGAGCATTTGACTAGCATATATAAAGCCCTGGGTTCAATCCCCAAACTGTGTGTGTGGAGGGGGGCACATTTAGCTTAGTAGCAGAGTGTGTACTTAGCATCTGGAAGGCTCTGGGTTCAGTCCCTAGAACAAAAACAGTAAAACAAACAGAAAACTTATAAGGAAAATTGTTTTGCAGACTTGGAGTAGAGGGAGTGCCTCCTCAGCCTTGTGAGGGATTTCCATTGGGACCTTATCACGTATACCGTATTTAACAAAGAAGTATTATAAACCTTCCCTTTAAAGGCAGGAATGAGGCAAGGATTCTATCACTACTTCTTTCATTGAAGGGTCTAGTAAAGGAGTAAGAAAAAAAGATAGAAGGATTGGAGTGGGAGAAATATTGCTGTCTGCACACAATATGATCACCTACACAGAAATCAAGGAGAAGCCGTGGTCTAGTTAGAGTTTAAAATATTTCAGCCAAATGGAATCAAGAGCAATATATAAAAAATGACTGTAATGTGCTCACATTGTGAGTGTCGTCCAGTTCTATGAATATGCTAACCCTCACTGAATTGTTATACTTTAAAGGGGTGAATTGTATGGTTTGTGACTCACACTTCAATAAAGCTATTAAAAGTATCAAGAATCTTTAGTACGGCAAAACATACATCAGCTGTATTAAAGGAAATCCGCAGACTAGAACCATTCAAAGCTCGGTGTCCAGACCATAAAAAGAACTTCCTAGACATGAGTGAGAGGCTAACCCTCAGAAGTAAACGATCCGATGATTCAGGAAGTTCCCTTATGAGTGGCCCTAAGTGGCTGATAAAAATGAAAAGCTGGGCTGGGGCATGGGTCAGTGGCAGAGCTCTTGCCTGGCATGCCCTAGAGCCTGGGTTCAACCCCCTGGTACTGGAGAAAAAAGACACAGAAAAATAAAATACTGGCAGATTTTAAACAGTGTAAAATTTGAAGCTAGAAAACACTGAAATCAATTGAAGAAAACCTAAATAAGTAGAATAGCGCCCTAGGTTCATGGGCTAGAAAACAGTCATTAAGATGGCTCTTCCTGGACAGATCAGATCGAGTGCAGTCCCTGTCAGAGTCCCAGCTGGTCCTCACAGAAGTGTCCAAAGAGACCCCAAGCAGTAGCAAGGCCAGTGTGGCCAAAGCCCGGTGAGGGAGGTGGGGGGTGGGTGCCATGTGATCAGAAAGGCTGGCTGCAGCTGGGCATGGTGGCGCACGCCTGTAAGGCGGAGACAGGAGGGTTGCAAGTTCGAGACCAGAGGCAGTCTGTGTAATTTAGCGAGACCCTCTCAAAAAGTAAAAAAATGGGCTGGGGGTGCAGCTCAGTGGTCCAGCACTTGCAGAGCATACAGGCGCGAAGCCCTGGGTTCAACCCCCAGTACCGCAAAAAAAAAAAAAAGAAAAAAAAGGCCGGCTGGCTTCTGGGTCATGAAACTGGGCCACGTAGGAGAGCAGCTACCCTCCTCATCTCCGGTCTTGGGGGCCGGGGAGCCTAGGATGGTTTTAAACAGAAGTGATCAAATCTAATCAGTATTTATCCAGTACACACTCGGCCAGATACAGGTGCACATGAATGATAGGGCGCCGGTAAATAGAACTGAGGTTTGCTATAGTAGAAAATGAGAGGATCGCCACGTCAGCATGCATTTGGCCTGCTCTCTCGTACTTTAAACATTTGCTTTTATTTGAGGCAAGGGCCTCTCCGTGGCCAAGGCTGGCCTCCAACATGTGAGCCTCCTGCCTTAGCCTTCTAAGCTCTTGGATACAGGTGTGAGCCACCACATCCAGCCTTCAACATTTTCTTAATATGGAAGTAGTAATATTCATTATAGAATATTTACTTACTAGCTGGGCATGGTGGCGCACGCCTGTCATCCCAGCGGCTTGGGAGGTGGAGGCAGGAGGATCGCAAGTTCTAGACCAGAGGCAGTCTGCGCAATTTAATGAGACCCCGTCTCAAAAAGTAAAAAAATGGGCTGGGTGTGCAGCTCAGTGGTCCAGCACTTGCAAAGCATGCAAGCGTGAGGCCCTAGGTTCAACCCCCAGTACTGCAAAAAAAAAATTAAATAAATAAATAAATTTACTTGTTTATTTTGTTTGTGGTACTGGGTTATTGAACCCAGGGCCTTGTGCGTACTTTGTAAGCACTCTACCGCTGAGCTGCACCCCCAGCCCCTTCTTGGGACATTCATCTTGAGACAGGGTCTCGCCAAGTTACACAGGCTGCCCCGGGCCTTGAACCCGTGATCCCCCTGCCTGCGCCTCCGGAGTTGGTGGCGTCACCAGTGAGCATCCTTGCGCCCGGCCTCGTTATAAAACATTTAGAAGATTCCGACTGAAAAAGAGAGCGCACGTCTTTAAGACCTGCCCGCCTGGAGGTCGTGACAGTCCCCATTTGGTGTTTTCCCATCTGGTCTGGAGCGAACCTGTGGATCAGACGTTTCTGGAGTTTCACGTCTCCCTTAGCCCAGCACCGCTAAGAGAAACGGAAGCGAGCGTCTTCGCGCCGCTCTCAGCGGATCGGCCCTCGAGCCCCTGCTTAATTCTCCCAGGTGGAGCTGGCCAGAATGACGTTCGACGCCCACCCCCTGGAGAGCCTGAGGCTCCGCATCAGCAGCCGGCCACCGCTGGTGGTCTTCATGGTCAGCGTGAGCGCCATGGCCATCGCCTTCCTGACCCTGGGCTACTTCTTCAAGATCAAGGAGATCAAGTCGCCAGAGATGACAGAGGTACGGCAGCTGCTTCCCTGGGAGGCCTGGCTGGCCTCCAGAGGGGAGACGCAGGTGCACGCCTTTATCTGGCTGTGACTTCTTGCTTGACGTGAGAAGGATTAAGTGTTCATAGATAATCTTATGCCTTTTCTCTGTGGCTGATGTTTATTAAGGAAATAGTTATTGTTTGACTTAAATAATGCAACTAGTTTTAGTTAGACTGTTTCAGCAATGAAATCGATGCATTTTTGGTAAGGAGGGTTGAACCCAGGGCCTCGTGCCTGCGTGCTTTGCAAGTGCTAGACCACTGAGCTGCACCCTCAGCCCATTTTTTCACTTTTTGAGACAGGGTCTCACCAAGTTACGCAGACGGCCTCTGGTCTCGAACTTGCGATCCTCCTGCCTCAGCCTCCTGAGTCGCTGGGATGACAGGTGTGCACCACTGCGGCCGCCTTGGTTGGTGGGTTTTTTGGTGACAGGGTCTGGCCATGTAGCCGAGGCTGTCCTGGAACTCGGTCCTCCCGCCCCTGCGCCTGGCCCCGTGTGGAGCGTGTATTTTCCATTACCCATGTGAACGAGACCAGGAAAGTCTGTTCTGCCAGCGCGAGAGGACGGTGGCTGCAATGTCGCCGCCCCTGCGCCGCGGCCCTGCTCACCCCGCCCCCGCTCCCCTCCCCGCAGGACTGGAACACGTTCCTGCTGCGCTTCAATGACCTGGACCTGTGCGTGTCGGAGAACGAGACCCTGAAGCACCTGTCCAACGACAGCGGCGCCCTCGAGAGCACAGCGAGCAGCGGGCCGGCCCGGGCCGCCACGCAGCCCCCGCAGGCCCTGGACGACGCGGGCCCCGTCAACATCTCGGTGGCCATCACGCTGACGCTGGACCCGCTGCGGCCCTTCGGCGGCTACTCACGCAATGTCACGCACCTCTACCTGACCATCCTGGGCCAGCAGGTTGGGCTCGCAGGTGAGTGGTCGCCAGGCGAGGGGCCGCGCCGGCCACTTTTCACGCCGAGCTTTGCGGCCCACGGCTTCGTCCTCGTGTGCAGCCTGACCTCCGTGAGGGCGCGAGGGGCCGCCTCGCCACTGCGCCTCTTCCCCAGGCAGGCGCCGTCTGCATGCAGTGGTCTCAGCAAAAGCCTGCAAGAACCACAGCGGGTTGGGGCTGGGCTGTGGCCAGAGGTAGGGCGTGCAGTTGGCACGTGTGAGGCCCTGGGTTCCATCCCGCCTCAAAAAGGAGAGAAACTGAGCTGCGCGCGGTGGCACAGGCCTATCATCCCAGCGGCTCAGGAGGCGGAGGCAGGAGGATCTAGTTTGAGACTAGAGGCAGTCTGCGTAGCTTAGCGAGACCCTGTCTCAAAAAGTAAAAAAATGGGCTGGGGGCGCAGCTCAGTGGTCCAGCACTTGCGAAGTATGTGAGTGCAAGGTCCTGGGTTCAACCTCCAGCACCACACACACACACACACACACACACACACACACAAGAGAGAAACTGAAAAGTCATAAAGCCAGTTTCTGGCCTCAGTACAGTTGACCCTTGCCCTAGATTCCAGCTGCACCAACCACTTATGCTTAGATTTTTAAATTAAATTTTATTTGGTTTTCATTATTTTGAGATTTGTAACATGGAGAAAGCCCACAGACAAGCTATGTACTCCAAAAAAAAGGGAAAAATTAAGAAAAAGATAAGTCATGAATGCATACACTGTGCATAAGTCTTAGGAAAGTTACAGTGTATCCAGACTTCCTGCAGACTGCGCGGGCGCCCTGGTTGTTGTCAGTGGAGAGCAGTGGAAGCAGACGGAAGGGCAGGGGGAAATGACACCGGCTTAAAATTAACACGCCGTTGTGGTTTGTGGCTGCCCCCTGTGCTGTGGTGGCGAGCTCTCTGGTTGAGCGTGTCTGCCTAGAGCGCGGAGTCCTGCTCATTCCTGCAGCGCCACCTGCCGGGGAGATTGCGCATTGCGGTTTGTGTGTGTTTCCGTGTACCGTACATGTGACGTACACAGCCCGTGTTCATTGATCTCCTGTGCTATCGGCAAAGCTCCCAGTGAACAGCAGGTATTATTAGCTGAGTTTTGAGGGAGTCAGAAGTGGTGCTCAGTTTTCACCTGTGCAAGGGTTGGCACCTAACCCCCATGCGGTTCAAGGGTCAACTGTATTTTCAAACCTAGACATCTGATTCAGGTTTATCCTGTTGGGACCTTTTTGTCTTTTAAACAAAGCCAGAGAATTTATTAGTTGCGGATAAGAGAGTACACGTTTTAGACTTACCTAGGAGTCCTCTGTGCTTTACCACCTGTTCCTGCTCAGTGCTGGACCTGGTCGTCTCTGCTGGTTCGGCAGTGAAAGGCCCAGAGGCTGGGAATATTCCACACCAGGACACCACCTCTTTTAAGTTGTGATTGGAACCAAACCCTAAGAATTGCACCTGCAGCCGTACCACCATGGCATCCAATCCTGTCAGATCTCGGAAGCTAAGCAGGGTTGGGCCTCATTAGTCCTTGAATGGGAGACTGCCTGGGATACCAGGTGCTGTGGGCTTGGGAGAAGGACCCGGCAACCCACTCCCAAAAACCAATCCGCCATTGAAAATCCTATGAACAGCAGAGAAGCACTGACAATAGTGTTTCACATGTTGTACATAGGGTCACTATGAGTTGGACCCAACTCAACGGCACCTAACAATGACAAGAAGAAGAAAAGAATAATAGTACGTGTCTAGGACTTGGATGCAGGCCTCTCAACAGAGAGAGGAGCCCCTGTTGGAATTTTTCATCCTTCAGCTGTATGGCCACTAAGCTTTTTTTTGTGATGGTGGTTTTTTCGTTGTGCTGGAAATTAAGCCCAGGAAGTCACGCCCGTGTGTTTTTTTGAGTATGCACCATTAGCTTAGTACTGTGCTTCCTGCTGGGAAGAACTGGGAGAGGTGTGAGATCTGGTCTCTTCAATTCTGGGATTGTAGAACAGACAGGAATAACATGTGTTAACATTTATTAGGCACTTAAAATAGTTCCTGGCATAAGGAAAATGCTATGTAAGTGTGTGTTAAGTAATGTGAAAAATAAACACCTATAAAACTAGTGCTCCTATTAAAAGGAGCACTGCCCTTTGACTTGTGCTGACCTCGTGACAGACTGAATGACTCAGGAGGACCAGAAAGGAGTGGGCGCTGGAAAACTCAGGAGATGCTTTGTATGGGGTGCCTGGGCCTCAGGAGAGAACAGCCTTTGGGGCTTTGGTTACCAAAGTCTTTTTGTGAAGTCCCTAAAGGAATCTGTGGTGCTGCCCGGTCCTGTTGGCTGTGAGAAGGGAGAGGTGTCCTGTGGCCGTTGCGATGTGGGCGGCCTCGGGTTTTCTGTGTAGTCTGGAGACCTTTCCTTCCGATGGGGCCTCAGAACATCTTGGTCTCATTTAAGCTTCATCTTTCATCAGTCCCATGAGCTGTCCTGAGTCTGTTGAACTCTGATCTTCACTTCATACTGAGGTGAAAGGGGTCACCCTTCTTTGGTCACATTATAGGATAGTGGTAATTTCTTTCTTTCTTTCTTTCTTTCTTTCTTTCTTTCTTTCTTTCGTGTTACTTCGGGGTTAAGCTCAAGGCCTTGTGCGAATTTTGCACGCGTTCTGCCACTCAGCTGTACACCCCAGCCCCTTTTTAAAGATTTTTTTTTTTTTTTTGCTGGGCGTGGTGGCGCATGTCTGTAATCCCAGCGGCTTGGGAGATAGAGGCAGGAGAATGGCAGGTTTGAGACCAGATGCAGTCTGTGTAATTTAGCGAGACCCTGCCTCAAAAAGTAAAAAAATGGGCTGAGGATGCAGCTCAGTGGTCCAGCACTTGCAGAGCATGCAGGCGCGAGGCCCTGGGTTCAACTCCCAGTACTGAAGAAAAAAAAAGATTTTTTTTAATCCTGAAACAGGCTCTTGCTGACTGACACAGGCTGCCTCTAGCCTGTGAACTTGGGATGGTAGTTTTAAGGGAAGTTTTAAGGGAAGTCATACATACAAAAGCAGGTTCAGCTGGGTGTGACGGCTTATGCCCCTAATCCCAGAGACTCAGTGAGTGGTGACAGGAGGGTCACATGTTCAAGGTCAGAGGCAGCCTGGGTGATTTAGTGAGACCCTATCTCAAGATAAAAATTAAGGCAGGCGCATGCCTCTCAGTCCAGTGACTCAAGAGGCAGAGACAGGAGGATCGCAAGTTCGAGACCAGATGCAGTCTGCGTAACTTAGCAAGACCCTGTCTCAAAAAGTAAAAAAATGGGCTAGGGACACAGCTCAGTGGTATAGTACTTGCAGAGCATGCAGGTGCCAGGCCCTGGGTTCAACCACCAGTACTGCCAAGGAAAAAAAAAAAAAGATAAAAATTTAAAATGGACCGTGGGTACAGCCCTATAGATCACTTGCAGAGTATGTGCGAGGCTCTGGAATCAACCCACAAGTACAAAAAAGAAAAACACTTAGTAAAAAAAAAAAAGCAGACCAAAGCTAGGCTTCCTGGCGCAACCTGTAATGCCCGTGACCCTGGAGGTGGAGGCAGGAGGATCCTGAGTTGGAGGCCAGAGGGAGCCTGCATCATTTAGTGAGATCCTGGGTCAAAATAAAAAACCAGAAAGGAGCCAGGGCTGCAGCTGAGTGGTAGAGCGCTTGCGGAGCTTGTGTGAGGCCCTGAGTTCAACCACCTAGTCCTGGAAGAAACCCCAGTTGGTTTCACAACTATTGCTCTAGAAATTGCACAGAGTGGATTCGATTCCGGAATCCGCTTGAATACCTACGGATTCTTGTCCTTCCTCACCAAAGCAGTGACTTTTCCTTCACAGGCCGGGAGGCTCACGAGGAGATCAACATGACCTTCACCCTGCCTGCGGCCTGGAGCGCCGACGACTGCGCCCTTCACGGCCACTGCGAGCAGGTGGTCTTCACGACCTGCATGACCCTCACAGCCGCGCCTGGCGTCTTCCCCGTCACCGTGTAAGTGTTTTCTCCGCCCAGCAGATGGGCGTGGGATGCGCCACACGCTGTGGGTTCTACCGTGGACCCTCTCACTGGCTGCTTCACATCCCTTTGTAGAACCAGCACTCTGTAGAGCTGTCTGAAGGGGCGGGATTAACCTGTAGTTCTGCAGGCAGAACCTCTGCGAATATATATCAGAAAGGCCTCGCCTTGGCCAGCCGAACATCTGTGGTTATACCATGTTCATAGACTACTGCTCCCACCAGAGCAGAGGAAGCAGAAAAGGAAGAAGGAGAGCTGACCCGCCCACCAGAGTGGCCTGTACTAAGGCTCCCGAGAGATGAAGATTTCCTTCATCTCTATTGTGTGGAAAGTGTTAGGGTTTAGTTTTAGTATTCCTTTTTAAATTTAATTAAGTTGAGCGCCAGGCGCGGTGGCGCACACCTGTCATCCCAGCGGATCAGGAGGCAGAGGCAGGAGGATCGCAAGTTCGAGACCAGAGGCAGTCTGTGTAACTTAGCGAGACCCTGTCTCAAAAACTAAAACAAATGGACTAGGGGTGCAGCTCAGTGGTCCAGCACTTATAGAGCATGCAGGCGCGAGGCCCTGGGTTCAACCCCCAGTACTGGAAAAAAAAAAATTAATTACTTTTTTTTTTTCTTTACTTGGGAGTTGAACCCAGGGCTTCACACATGCTTTGCAAATGCTCTACCACTGGGCTGTACCCCCAGCCCATTTTCATTTTTTGTTTTGAGTCACTGACACAAACAGTAACTCTGAGTTACACAGGCTACGTCTGACCTTAAACTCGAGATCCTCCTGCCTCCGGAGTGGCTGGGATTGCAGGTGCGCGCCACTGCACTCGGCCTGAAGATGTTAGCTTTTAAATCAATTGCAAGTTGAACCTCATTTTACGTCAGCTGCCATTTCTGTTCTTTGTTTTCTTTCTTTTTTTATTTTTAATTTTATTTTTATTTTTTGAGACTAGGTCTCACTGTGTAGCCCAGATTGGGCTGGAACTCACTATGTAACCGAGGCTGGCCTTGAACTCACATCCATCCTCCTGCCTCAGCCTCCCTAGTGCTGGGATTATAGGTGGGTATGACCACACCTGGCTATTAGTTACCATTTCTGAAAGTTGCTCCAGTTTTTTTGGGAGGCAGTCAAATGATTTCAATTTTTTTTTCCTTCCTTTCTTTTTTTTTGGAGGGGTTAGGGAGGAGTCGAGTGGGTTGGATAGGGCATCAGTATGTTGCCCAGGCTGGCCTCGAACTCTTGGGCTTAAGCAGTCCTCCTGAGTAGCTGGGTCTATAAGTGCACTTAAACTGTACCCAGCTAACAGTGTTTGTTTTGGTTTGGTTTGGTTTTGGTTTTCCTTTCTCTGTAAAAGAGATAATGGTCTATAAATAAATGTGTGAAATACACAAGTGACAGCCTATTTAGAGTAATTCTGCTGTGAATCTTCCTAGATAAGAATTATCCTGGGATTTATCTAGTTTAGACACTTGGAGGTTTGTAAGACAGAATCAGGTAAGTTAAACATTAGTTGATAAAATGCCTGACACAGAAGTTTGTATGTAAAACTTCCAGTTGTAATTAAACATTTAGAAAATTTGAGAAAATAGTCTTAGAAGGAGCAGGGCCCCCCTGAAGGCACATACCCAAAACCCAGACCCCTAAATGTCAAACTCCCAATGTATCTTTTTCCATTACTTATTTACTTAAAAAATAAAAAATAAAAAAAATGCCAGAGACTGAACACGTGGCGATAATCCCCACCTACTCAGGAGGCTGAGGCAGGAGGATTGCGAGTTCGAGGCCAGAGGCAGCCTGCACAACATAGCGAGACCCTGTCTCAAAATGGAAAAAAAAAGGAGGCCTGAGGTGCAGCTTAGTGGTAGAGCACTTGCCTGACATGCGTGAGGTCCTGAGCTCAACCCCCAAACACTGAAAATAAATAAGATAAAATAAAACACCCTCAAACTAAGAGTATAACATTTATCCCAAAGAAACGTGACATCATCGGAAACACTCTACTTCTGCTCCCCAGACCCGTTACCGTGCTCAGTGTTGGCTGTCCTGTGCTGTCGGGGAGACCCCGGGAGGTGTCCCTGGTCCCCAGGCGCGTCTCTCCCTCTCTTCCCCTGCAGACAGCCGCCACAGTGCACCCCCGACACGTACAGCAACGCCACGCTCTGGTACAAGATCTTCACCACCGCCAGGGACGCCAACACGAAGTACGCCCAGGACTACAACCCTTTCTGGTGTTACAAGGGGGCCGTTGGGAAGGTCTATCATGCTTTAAACCCGAAGCTCACGGTCATCGTTCCTGACGTAAGTGACAGGACTCGGGCGTGTGTCTGTGTGTCCCCGTCCATCCGAGAACCGTGAGCAGGGCCATGGTTGCGCCCTGGCTTACCCTCTGCCACTCTCGATTTCCAGCTAGGTTGGGATTCTGGGCACTGACCAAGAGGTGGAGACTCAGAAAATTATACCACCTTTTGACGGAGAAAAATCTTGCTCTTCGTTTCCTATTTTATTTCTGTTTTATTCAGCAGTTATTTATTGAGCAGCTGCTGTGTTCTGTTTATTCATTTATTAGGTGCTGCTAGGGAGCGAACCTGGAGCCCCAAGCACGCTGGGCCAGTGCTGCACCCCTGAGCTACTTCCCCAGCACCTGCTGTGCTCCTCGTCTGCAGGGGTCCCGAGAGAGGCCTGTAGGCCGTCTCAATGCACAGGGCCATGCGTGGAAGGCTGTGTGGGTGGGGTCAGTGGGAGCCAGAAGTAGTGCTGTTTGGTGTCCAGGAAGGTAGAGGGAGGTGGGAGAAGGAGGTGAGTGTGTGGCTGGGTAGTGAGGCCCCGGGAGGAGGTCACTTCCCAGAGAGGAGAGGGAGGGAAGCGCGCTCCCCGGCCTGCAGAAGGTGCCTCAGTCGCCTGCCTGCTCCGCGTTGAGCCCGCTGCACTGGTACTGCTGTATTTCCCCTTCCCGTTCTTGCTGAGTGTGTCAGGTACGTTGCTCTTCCCTTGGCCTGGCCCCACCCTTTATACGGTTACTGTGGAAGCTGGTGGGCTGGGCTCAGGAGTGAGCAGTAGAGGCAGAGGCTGGGTTCCAGAGCCCCTCGTGCCGAGGCCTCCCGCCTTTCTTCCTGGGGCGCAGGTGCCGCGGTGGGCCTCGGGGCCCTGGGAGGCTGGGCCGTGAGTAGACTGTGGCCTGCTGTGTGGGACTGGGGCGGAGCCTGGCTGGGGCTGGCCACAGCTGCAAGGCCTGGTGACCAACTGCCGTGGAGGCCAGCAAGGAGTGGATCCCACACAGTCACGATCCGCGGGCCTCCCAGGAGGGGGAAGGGCGGGAGGAAGGAGGCCGCCTCTGTGGTGGGGAGGAGCAAGGTGTTAGGGAAGCAGGCTCCGAGGAAGAGGACGTGCCCTGGAAAGAGGGGGCTGCGGGAGGAGGCTCTGGGGTCTTCCCAGGGGAGGAGAAGTGCAGGGATGCTGAGGCCAGGGCAGAGGGAAGAGTGGGGAGTCCCTAACCAGGACGGCTCAGAACCACCAGGGCTCTCCTTAAAAAGACAGCCAGTTCTGGTAGTTGAGCAGATGAAAGGAAAGGCTGCATGTTCCACCTTAGGAATAAAAGTGGATGCGTGTCTGGAGGTTGGGAGCCTTGTGTTTAGAAATAGTATTGGAACCACCCAGCAGGCCTCGAGTGGCTGTGCATGTTGTAATCCTAGCCACTCGAGAGGTAGAGGAAGGATCACAAGCGAGGATCACAAGCGTAAGGCCAGGGGCAGCCGCATGACTTAGCAAGACCCTGCCTCACAACAAAAAATGAAAAGTGGGCTGGGGTTGCTGCCCAGGAGTAGAGCAAAGCATGTGTAAAGGCCCTGGGGTCAGCCCCTGGGCCTGGGAAGAAGAAAAAGAAACTGAGTGTGGATGCCTCTGGTTTTTTCTTTTGTCTCTATAGGATGACCGCTCACTCATCAATCTGCATCTCATGCACACCAGTTACTTTCTCTTCGTGATGGTGATCACGATGTTTTGCTACGCCGTCATCAAAGGCAGACCCAGCAAGTTGCGTCAGAGCAATCCTGAATTCTGTCCTGAGAAGGTGAGTCGTGCAGAGGGTCGGCCTGGCCTCCGCCACAGGTCTCTGTGTGCAGCAGTTCCCCATGAGTCCTAGCCCGTTTGTTGGGGTACCACCTTGCCTCCTAAGACACCAGTTCCCAGATTTTCATGATGCGTGGGCTCTACCCAGCTCAGCCCAGCCGTATCCCCAAACCTTCCTAGCTGTTAGGAGGTACCAACTGTGAGCCAGGCGTCGTGGTGCTGCGTGATCCCAGCACTTGGGAGGCTGAGGCAGGAGGATTGGGAGTTCGAGGCCAGCCTGGGCCTCTGGAGACCCTGTCTCAACCCCAGGAGATCTCATCTCAAGGTGGGGAGGAGCCTGGTGGTGGCCATACCCGCTATCGCAGCACTGGGGAGGCGGAGGCAGGAGCATCGCGAGTCCCAGCCTTGACCCAACGGTCCTGGACAGACGGCCTTGCCTGCACTTGGGTCAGCGGGAGACGCCACTGGCAGAGTGCCGGTCAGGCTCTAAAAGCAGCGCTGTCAGTACCGCGCCGCCGCACATGGGCTGCTGCCTGCAGAGGGCCCGGAAGTTCCTTTCCACTCCTTCCTAGACGAGGTCATTTGCATAGGAATGTCACTACTCCCCCGCCTGATAGATGCTGGGGTCAGCATGCACCCCTGGGCTCTGGGCTGGGTGGACCCCTCCATGGTGCTAGTGGGGCTGGGTGCCCGGGCTTCCCCGTCTGACTGGATCGCCCGTCTCACTCCCCTAGGTGGCTTTGGCTGAAGCCTAATCCCACAGCTCCCTGTCTGCTGCGAGAGACTGAGAATCCCTGCCTGCTGAGGCCAGCCGGGCCTGGCCACTCTGTGATTCGCGATCTGGCAATGTCGGGCTACTCCAGCCAAAGACGTTTCAAGTGCCTGTAACTGATTTGTACATATTTATAAAAACCTATTCAGAAGTTGGTCCAACGATGCACGTGCTTTGCACCGGGGGCAGCCAGAACCCTTCGGCCCCACCGTGGACCTGTGGACTTGGGACGTCTCCGTGCAGCGCTGGGGGTGGGATTTGCGGATCTCGCCCTAGCGGAGCAGGCTGCGACGAGGCCGCCAAGGTCATAGGCGCCTTCCCCCGCTGGTGGGGCCGAGGTTCGCTGCAGTTCTTGTTTCAGCCCGATATGTACAGAATGTGTGACGAAGTCTCCACCTTTGACCTGATACTGCATTTCAGAAGCCACGCGTCCATTTTGTGGATTTTATGTGTCTGTGGCTTGATAATCACAGTAACAACAATAATACCTTTTTCTTCATTTTGCTTGCAAGGAAACGTAACTATGTTCTTTTCTTTCTTTTTTTTTTAAGAAAAAATAAAGTAGTCACATTTTAATACTAGTCTAGTTAGGACAGATGTGTGCTTTTATCCTGAGTAAAAAGTTCAGTATTTAAAGTCACCTACATGATAAAGACCTACGTTTCATTTTCCACGTGGGCAGTGAGGAACTCGGTCTTGTTGGAGTCAGCACAGAATGTTCTGCTATTTTTTCCCCTCCATTTCTGGTTCCGTCTACTATAAGAGTTGAAGCAGCTTCCTCACTCACAAGGGCTTAAACGTGAAGTGAACTGCTCTAGATTAGCAGTGTCCATTCTACTTTCTGGAAGGTCGACGACAAGAGAATGATGATTTGATACAACAGTCAGGAAAAAGTCCGTTTTT
This sequence comes from Pedetes capensis, assembly GCA_007922755.1. Classification (NCBI taxonomy): domain Eukaryota; kingdom Metazoa; phylum Chordata; class Mammalia; order Rodentia; family Pedetidae; genus Pedetes; species Pedetes capensis. Next base: position 41,914 of record VMDO01005949.1, on the reverse strand, counting down.
TTGAAAAGGAGGTGAATTTTAATTTGCATTTTTTATGCAACTAACATCTTCAGAAGGAAACCAGCGGCCTTGAGAGCTATAAGAACGACGTCTGAGAACTTGGAAGGACTGTGATTCTGAGTTACCATTTTTCAAGGAAAACCAAAAGCATGTTTCTCACACTGTCTTAATCATCCAATTCCTCTGTCCCTTCTGCCATCTTATCCTTTTTTTTTTTATAATTGTGCATTATGTTTTCTAGGACTTTTTCATTACTTTTATTTTTATTTTACCTAACAACACTTTGCCTTAATAACTCATTGTCATTAATACTTTCTGTGTTTCTGCCAGGCAGCGTTAACAGCAGAAGGGCAGTTAAAACTGTAGATATGCTGAGCGTGGTGGCACACACCTGTGATCCCAGCACTTGGGAGGCTAAGGTGGAGGATCACAAGTTCAGGCCAGCCTGGGCCTCGCGAGACCCTGTCTCAGCCTCTGGAGATCTGTCTGAATGCGGGGAGGAGCGGGGCACGGTGGCTAAGCCTGTAATCCCAGCACTTGGAGGCAGAAGCAGGAGGATCGTGATTTCCAGGCCTAGAGATAGCAAGACCCTGTCTCTAAAAACAAACAGAAGTCCTCAGGCATGACCATCAGCACCTGTGTCCCTTGACTCTCGGCCTGTCGTCCGGCTGAAATGAGAATCAGTCCCCACAGTCTGAAATGCGTTGGCCTAGAATTGTATCTCAGGCACTCTTGAATGGAAAACGTTTTATCTGTGGGTTTCTATGGAAGATTCTTAAAATAATCACCGTCGTTACCTGATATTTTAGTATCCGTTTCCTTTTCTTAAGCGCAATAATCACACCCAGCCAGAGGCTTTTTCCTCTTTTCGTAGGATATGAGTTGCTTAGAAAGATGCGTGGCTGACCTGTTAATTTAGTTTTCTCTTTAGAGGCTCTGAGACCCTTGAGACAAGACTGAGGAAGAGCCATTGGCGTGGCCTTTAGAAATGCCAATATCATCAGGACCGTCAGATTTTGGACTGAGTGGTGACCAAATGCATAACATCCCAGTGGGGTGGGGTTGTGGGGAGAGAGTGGGAGCCGGCAGGGTAAGACACCAGGAACAAGATGAGTGGAAAAACTCAGCCTCGCAGGCGTGTTGCTCATGGTAATCCCCCTCATTTTAAACTCCAGGGGGTGGCTGGAACCCATAGCTGGGGAGGAACGCTGTTAGGCCTAAGAAGAAGTGCCCAAAATGCCTGCGTGCACCGCAGCAGGTCACTGTCAGAGACAGAGAGGCAGGCGTTCGGAGGAAGGCTGGGCATGGAGGCCAGGGGCCTGGTACCCAGAGAGACAGCTGCAGAGCCTCGGGAAGCCTGGGGTCCGGGCACCGTTCCGTGAGGTCCCTACAGGCCCAAGCCTCCGCTGTCTCTGGCTGGTGGACCTCAGGAGTAGGAGGTTGTGGCAGGCAGGGCCCATGGGCCACACCGGCTGTCCTCAGCCATCCCGGGCCGGAGGGCCAACCACAGGTCAGCAACTTCCTGTCCGAATGGTTGTTTCGGATCATATTGATCTCTCCTGTTTCCTTTCGTCCCTTCGCAGTATGACTTGAATCAGTTCTGATTCTCCTTGTACGACTTCTCATCCCTGGGCACCTGCTGTTTCTGTCGCGTTTTCCTGGGGGCGGGGAGGGGCTCGGCGTCCTGGCTCTCTACCCTCCTGCAGCGCCGCCGTGGGTCTGTGTCACTCCACCTTGCTGCATGGCACTCAGTAGCGGCTCTGTCACGGCCCCCGTCCTCCGGTCAGTCCTCTGTGTTCCCCAATGCGTGCGGATGTGCTTTACGGAATAAAACCTCGGCATTCATTCGCCACGTCTCTTCTTCCATCCTGTCCCCTGGGTGTTTCCAAGGGAAGAATCAGGCGCTGAGCAAGCGAAGGTCTTTTGGCCAGCCGTTCTGTTGGAGTATGACCTGCCATTGGGATGAGGGGGGGGCAGTGTTTCCCAATAAGGCGGCCTTACCAGGCCCATGGGGGTGCTCCCTAAAAAGGCAAAGCCTCTGGAGTTTTGAGACTACCAAGTGTTCACAGACCCGCCCCAAGCCCTGCCAGAAGACGTTAGTAATGGCTGGGCTGTAGCTCAGTGGTAGAGTGCTTGGCTTGTGTGCATAAGGCCCTGGGTTCCATCCCAACTCCATATAAAAAAAATTACTCACACACACACACACACACGTTGTTGTTGTTAGGTGCCATCCAGTCGGTGTCCAACTCATAGCGACCCTATGTACAACAGGTGAAACACTATTGTCAGTGCTTCTCTGCTGTTCATAGGGTTTTCAATGGCTGATTGATTTTTGGGAGTGGGTTGCTGGGTCCATCTCCCAAGCCTGCAGCACCTGGTGTTCCCAGGCGGTCTCTCATCCAAGTACTAACCAGGTCAGGCTCTGCTTAGCTTCCGAGATCTGATGGGATCGGATGCTACAGGGCTATGGCTGCAGGCCGTGTGTGTGTGTGTGTGTGTGTGTGTGTGTATGCATGCATACAGAGAACATGGTGCCAGAAAATGTATACACATTTTAAGTAAGGAGAAAAACTTGAAATGGTAATCATATATACCAATAACGATGAATACAAGTCACAAGTCATGTTTGACTTTGCAGTGACAGGAGGTGCTCAGAGTGGTCCCCACAGCAGAAGCAGCAGGACCAGATGCTGTGTGAGGCCGCCTGGGTCTTCCCTGTGGGCATCACACAGCACCGTGCAGCTCCAACGATCCCCAGTATGCATGCTTGGTAGGTATGCGCGAGATTCTGTCACAGTCATATGCCTCCGTTGTCATCATACTTCTGCGACCTTCTGTGATTACAAATATGAGTTCCAGATGGTCTTATGCTCCTGGAAGGACAACCGTGCTTCTCTCATTTTCTGTCACCGTCCTACCTGTCATAGGGGCCGGGGTTTAGCTCAGTTGGTAGAGCGCTGCTCCACACTCTCTGAGGACCCAAGTTCGATCCCCAGCACCACAAAAATGGGAGAAGGACGTAGCCATCCACTCTCCAAGCAATCCCGACACAATCAGCCATTGAATGCCCTATGAGGGTTGCTGTGAGTCGGGCCCAACTCGTTGGCACCTAACAACAGCCTGTCCTGTGGTGGCACTAGCATTGATTTCAGACCATCTTCTGAGCAACATTCATCCTGCACATTGCTGCCATAAGTCAATTTAACTATGGAAAGTAATACGGAGATAACACCTCTTAAAAAGCGTGCACAGTTTTTGGCACCCCCCTCCTATGTACTCAGACACCCCTCAGGAGGGAGCATCACAGGTAATGTAAGTGTGAAGGTCTGTCTTGGTTACATACACCCTAGTGTGCACTGAGCCCAGTGTCCAGGAGCAGGCCCCTGCGCCATGATGGACGGCAGGCGCGCCAGCTTCTACAGCCAAGGGATCCAGGTGCGGAGCCTGGTGTGGTGGCGCCACCTGTGATTCCCGCGCTTGGCGTGAGGTCGAGGCCAGAGCCAGTCTGTGCGCCTTACGATACATTCTGGTTTCATAAAAGATAAAGGGTTTCAGAGTGCAGCTCGGTGGTACAGCACTTGCAAAGTACGTGCAAGGCCCTGGGTTCAGCCCCCCAGTACTGAATAGCAAAAGAAACTTTTAACTGCTGGGCTCAGTGTGCTTTTAAGTTGCCCAGACTCGCAGAAGAGCAGGGGTTGCCAAAAAAGCAGAAGGAACGCACAGCGCAGAAGAGCACTGCAGTCTCCTGAGGTTCCTTGTGAGCTCAGTTACTTCTCAATGAAACTTCCAAAGTCTCGTGTGGTGGCGCTGGCCGGGAAGCCCAAGAGGGAGGATGGCTGGGCCTCTCGAGACCTTGTCTTAACCTCGCGAGATCTCCTCTCCCGGTGGGGAGGAGCCTGGCGCGGTGGCCACGCCTGTGGTCCCGGCTCGCAGGAGGCTGAGGCGGGAGCATCGCGAGTTCCAGGCCAGCCTGGGCTATGCGAGACCCTGCCTCATTCCCTTTTTCCCCTAAAAATGCCATCAACCAAGTGAGGAGAGTGGGATCAGAGGCTGGAGCCCGGGAGTCATGGAGTGGGACAGCTCAGCGTGCGGACGGGCAGGCGAGGGACCTGATTGGCTGCCCAGACTCCAGTGCAAGGCTGTTGGTAAGTTTCTCAACAAAACAAAATACGCTCATCCTTTAATTTAGCTGCACTGCTGGAACATACAGCATATGTTAATGGGCACACGACAGTCCTGGGCACAGTGGGGTACACCTGTGATCCCAGCAACTCAGGAGGCAGAGGCAGAGGCAGGAGGATCGTGAGTTCAAGGCCAGAGGCACCTGTGTAATTTAGCGAGATCCCGTGTCAAAATAAAATGTAAAAAAATAAATAAATAAAAATAAAAAATAAAGGGCTGGGGTTGCACTGCAATGGTAGAGTACTTGCAAAGTATCTGTGAAACCCTGACTTCAACCCCTCACCCCCCTCAAAAAAAAAAAAAAAAAAGACAAGGACAGACATTCACTGAAAAGGATATATAAATAGGTCCATTGGAAAAAAAAAAAAAAAAAAGATCAGAGCCGGGTGTAGCGGTGCCTGCCTGTAATCCCAGGACTCGGGAGGCTGAGGCAGGAGGGTCAGCACAAGTTCCATGCCAGGCTGGGTTACACAGCGAGACTCTGTCTCAAAAACAAAAGAAAACAAAACAAAACATTCAGAGGCGACTCTGTAGTAGAGCACTTGCCTAAGTGTGTGCAAAGTCCTGGGTTCAACCCCCAGGACTACAAAAAAAACAAAAAGTTGAACGTCACGTTTTTTGTAAAACTAAATATGCCGATACCATTCAACCTGGAAATTATACTTTTGGCCAGATGCCATAGCATACACCTGGAATCCCAGCACTCAGGAAGCTGAGGCAAGAGGATCACAAGTTTAAGGTGAGACTCTAGGCAGCCTGGGTAACTTAGAAAGACCCTGTGTCAAAATAACAAACAAACAACAACAACAAAAAGGGCCGTGGTGCAGCTCAGTGGTAGAGCACTTGCAAAGAATGTGTGAGACCCTGGGTTCAGCTCCCAAGGACCCCCAAAAAACAAAGGACAACAGGAGGGATTGCTGTGGTGATGGACAGTTTTACAAGCTATTACCCTTTGGGAAAATTTGTTAAGGGTACATGGCAGGTGCAGTGGCGCACGTCTGTCATCCCTGAGACTCGGAACGGATCCAAGTTTGAGGTCAGAGGCAGCTGCGTAACTTAGCAAGACCTTGTCTCAAGATCAAAAGTAAAGGGTGCAGCTCAGTGGTAGAGCACTTGCCTCCCATGCATGAGGCTCTGGGTTTCATCCCCCAGTGCCTTCCTTTTCTACCTGGATGGGCCTGAGTTTCCTCCTGAAGGATGCCAGTCATGTCCTCTTAGGGTTTATGCTAATGAATTTATTTTAGCTTATTCTTTTTTTGTTTTTTTTTAGCAGTTTTTTTTATTGGACATTTTTAATGTACACCTTAATATGATTCATTGTGACATGCTTTTCATTGTGGCATTTACATATATGCATTTTGATGTACATTATTCATATAGGTTCTCCCTTACCCTCTTGTATGCCTCCCCCCACACCCTCCCCATTTAAGTCTTCTCTATCATTTACTTGGTAATATTTTTCTATATGTACTTGAGTCCCAGTTCTGTTTAAGATGGAAGTTTTTCCTGTAGCGAACTTTGTTATTATCTTGTCAGAACAATTGCATGCATTTTCTAGACCATTTATATTGACACCATTCTTAGCTTTTTTTTTTTTCCCGTTTTATTTTGATCCGACCTTTGAATAGGATGTTTCCTCCTTATAATTTTGATTCAACTCCCACATATGAGAACATGTGGTGTTTTTCGTTCTGAGCTTGGGTTCGTTCACTTAAAATAATTTTCTCTAATTCCATCCATTTTGCTGCGAATGGACCTTATTTCATTTTTCTTGATTGCTGAGTAGTATTCCATCGTGTATATGTACCATAGTTTTTTGATCCATTCTTCTGTTGAAGGGCACTTTGGTTGATTCCATATCCTTGCTATTGTGAAAAGTGCTGCATTGAACATGGAGATGCAGGTGTCTCGGTGGTGTGCTTATTTACTTCTTTAAACACCCTAGGTACAAATACAGTCAAGAATCTGAGAACTAAGGGTTGGCATTTCAACATAGGCATTTGGAGGGGCCACAAAATCCCACTCATTGGCGCATGCCTCTAATCCCAGCAGCTCGGGAGGCGGAGGCAGGATGATCACAAGTTGGAGACCAGGGGCAGTCTGCGTAACTAAGCGAGACCCTGTCTCAAAAAGTAAAAAAAATGGGCTGGGGGTACAGCTCAATGGTCTGGCACCTGCAAAGCATGCAAGCGTGAGGCCCTGAGTTCAACCCCCAGTACAGCAAAAAAAATAAAATAAATAAAAGTAAATTAATTAAAAAAAAAAAGGTAACTCAAAACTTAAGGCAATATTGTCTTAACTGTGAATCTTTTCCCAATCAAGATGCAGCTATTGAATATTTTTGGTAATTGTGAGTTTTAACGTGAAAGATCACTTTAACTCTTTTAGTTGGAAATAAGAGTGTAAACTTCATTGGTTAAAATTATCTTCTGGGATTTCAAGTTTATTTATTTTTTTTGAGATGGGGCCTCACTGTTGCCCAGGCTGGTCTCGAACTCACAGACTCAAGTGATTCTTCACCTCAGCCTCCCAAGCATCTGTTGTCCAGATACACGCCATTGTGCCTGGCTGGAACCTCAAGTTTAGATGGTCTTTATAAATGACAAACTAGAGGCCAGTGGTCCAGGGCAGTTACCTTTAGTCTCTGGCACCAAAACAACCCCCCAACAAACAATAAACAAATGATGTTAGAAGCAAGGAAGGGGTCCTCTTAGGAAGCGTTCACAAAACTGTAGGCTATCTTAAGTGTTAACAGAAAGTTGTTTATTGTCATGTTATTAAACAGGAAGGTTTCCTTTAACACTACCAGAAAAAAGTTTGACTTCATGATTTCAATTGCAGTTATTTAAATAGTGCATCTCTGAGAACTTGTTGGGGAACTCTGTGTGCTTTAAAACCAACCCCCAGCTGTTCACGGCAGGAGCTCTTTGTTTCCAGTTAAAATAGTTACCCACAAAATCATCTGAATGTTTCTTTTCAACGGAGTCTCTGATTTATATGCTAGAATGCATCCTTTTGAGGATAAGTTTTTTTTTCTTTTCTTTTTTTTTTTTTTTTGCAGTACTAGGGGTTGAACCCAGGGCCTCGCGCCTACATGCTCTGCAAGTGCTGGACCACTGAGCTACACCTCAGCCCATTTTTTTTTTTACTTTTTGAGACAGGGTCTTGCTAAATTACTTAGACTGCCTCTGGTCTCGAACTTGCGATCCTCCCGCCTCTGCCTCCGGAGCAACTGGGATTACAGGCATGCACCACCACGCCGGGCAGGATAAGCAGATTTAAAAACACTTGCATGCTGCCCATTTAGATGTTTAAATACTAACATAATTACATTTAATTATATCCCAGATAATATTCACTCTGCCTTATCAAGTGTTTATCAGAATGGGCCTTGTTCCCAGGACTCTGTGTGTGTTCTTTCTTAATCCTTCTAACAACTCCCCAACCCTTGTTATCAGGGGCCCTCGAGCCAGCTCTGACTCATAGCTACCCTCAGAGGGTTTTCGATGGCTGATTCTTTTGGGATTGTTCTGGGAGCGGATTGCCATGTCCTCCTTCCATTTTCACAGTGCTGGGGATCCGAATCCAGGGCCTCAGAGAATGCAGAGCGGTGCTCTACCACCTGAGCCAAACCCCAGTCCTGTCCCCAACCTTATCACACACAAAGGCAGAGAAAAGAAAAGGAGTTAGGAAGTTGTCTAGAAACAGAAACCAGGGTTTAATAAAAATAATAGTCGTTTTATTGATTACATATAATTTTAGCTATATTAATATATATTATAAATTTTTAGAATTAGAAATAAATGACTTTATGTTTTACCAAGGATAAGCTAAATTACGGTATGATGTTCACTGAAAATTTAGTCCTGCATGGTCATTATCTATCTATTTTCAGAGAATCAGAAGTCGTCATGGAGGTTTTAGAGGAGGACCCCATGGAGACTTCCACACACAGACTGCAGGGAGGAGAAACAAGACACGTTTTCTTTCCCACCAAGTATCCCCTTTTTTGTTATAGACACATTCTCCCAATAACCTTACTTATATAATGTACACATTTAACTTTGGATGCCCAAGAGTTTTCACTTTAGTTTTCATTTTAACTTTTTCATTTTGGAAGGGCATAAGGCGTGAGACAGAAGTGCAACTCGACTCTGGACTCTGCGTTTTTCATTTGTTGCCTAAAACCCCAGTTTATAATCAAAACAGAAAACCATCCCCACATTACACGATGGCGATGTTTAACCCAAGACGGAAAATGTCAAAAATAGTGTGAGCGGGATTTTTCTGGCAGGCCACAGAAATGAAACGGTGGCCTCACCGACACGGCCACCTGCGTTAGTGTTTCACGCCGCGGGGACGGAGGGCGGTCACTCAAGCTTCTCGTCTCCTTCCTCCACATCCTTCAGACTGAGGACTTCCAAGGAGCCTTTGCCTTTGGTTTCCTTTTTTATGAGCTCGTCGATTTCCCTGAAGCAGCCTGGGTCAACGAGACACACCTGAAACATGGGGCAGAGCGCGTGAGGATGAGTGTGAACAGCACAGCAGGAGACCCACAGGCTTCCCAGACAGCTTTCATCCCGCAAACGACAGGGCGGCCCCCACCCTCAGGCAGAAGTCCAGGTAGGCACTGTGACAAGGTGTTCATCTCCCTGGTTAAAGATTTACCTAGTCAGGGGTGCAGCTCCGTGCTGGAGCGCTTGCCTAACATTCTTGAGAGCTTGAGTTCAATTCCCAGTACCACTTTCTACCCCCTAAAAAAACTTATCCAGAATTTCCAGCTGTAAAATGAAGGGGTTGAACCAGACTCTGGTCCTCTTCACACAAAAATGGAGCATGAAGCCGGGCGCGGTGGCGCACACCTGTCATCTCAGTGACTCGGGAGGCGGAGGCAGGAGGATTGTAGGTTTGAGGCCAGAGGCTGCCTGCGTAACTTAGTGAGACCCTGATTCAAGATTTAAAAGAAAAAAGGTAGCGTGAAATTTCATAGTTTAATGAAATCACCTGGACTTATGAAAAAGAAGCTTGAAGACCTATGGAGAAGCCATGTGGCAGGTTTAGAACTTCGCTACACTACAGAGCGTTCCAGACCAGCCTGGGTGACACAGCCAGACCCTATCTCAGGAAACAAAAACCAACCAACCAAGAGTTTAGAACCCTGAATCGTGTGAGATACACTGTTCCCTGTCTGGAGTGGATACAGTGTATCCATCCATCCATCCATGCAGTCCTGGAGGGATCCCAGGGCCTTGCACAGGCGAGGCAAGCGCTCCACCCACAGGCCAATGTTAGCCAATGTTATTTAGACACAGGGTCTCCCTAAATTGTGCAGGCTGCCTCTGGCCTCAAGCTCGCGATCCTCCTGCCTCTGCCTCCTGAGCTGCTGGGACGACAGGCCTGTGCCACAGCGCCCAGCTAACAGCTCATTTGTTAACTCATCTTCTCTGAAATGTCCTGTGGTCAACAAGGGTGACAATCTGTTATTCCTATCTGCCTCATAATAGGAGACTCGCAGTAAAATATATTCAGTCATCTAAAATAAAATGAACAGGACCGAAGTAATTTTATTAAAATTTAACTAAAAACTAAAAAATCTTCTGTGTCCTTACCCACAGGGCAGTCGCAGTTACCCCTTGACATTGGAAGCCAACTTACTGCCTGCACCGTGCTCAGGGGGGTAAGAAACCCTCAGAAACCGTGAGCTAAAATAAGTTTTCCCTCCTCTAAGTTGTTCTAGGTATTTTGGTCACACTATGCAAAAATAACTAATACAACATTCATAACCAGGAAATAAACTACTTTGGTTGCATGAAACAAGGAAATAAGAATGCTATAATTTTACTATTTCTTTCTTTTTTATGAAGCAAAGCTGGAGTTTGTTAATAAAAAGATTATGATACAGATTTAAGCATGAGCATGACCCAGAGTGGGAGAGAGGGGGAGAGAGAGGAAACGTGCAAAGCGGGCAGCGCTTACTATCTCCAGCTGCTGGCTGTAGTCTTCGCTCTCGATGACCTTGATCAGTGGCTTGAGTTTGTCTTTGAGCTTCTTCCCTTCGTGCACTGGCAGAATGAAGCGGAGTCTCATGTGGGCCCGCTCTATCTTCATTTTCTCCTTTAGCTGCTTTATTACTTCCAGAGCCTGCGAAGACAAAATCGAGACCGCTTGTCATTTCTTTACTTCTCCTGCCCTGGTTCAGAAGGGATCCAAAAACAGAGAGGTTTCATCTGGGTGCACTGGGCAATGGTTCCGGAACTATGACACAAAGAACCTAAGCAAGCAAAGAAAAAAGCAGAACAATGGAGGTTTCCAAAATGAAAAGATTCTGTAGTTCCAAACACACTGTGAAGGGCCGAGGCTTGGTGCGGTGGAGCAGTGGAGCGTGCCTTTCATCTCAGCCTTTAGGAGGCTGAGGCAGGAGGATCAGGATTTCAAGCCAGCCTGAGCTAAATATTGAGACCTTGTTCTAAAAAGCCAAAGGTGGGTGGGGGAGAGGCTGGGGCTGTAGCTGAGTGGGGAAGCACTTGCCTGACACCCTGTAGGCCCTGGGTTCAATCCCGAGCATCACTAACAAAACACACTGTCACGAGGTGTGTGTGTGGGGGAACCACCCAGAGTGGGGAAATATACCTCAAAATATGTACTTCATAAGGGACTCGTGTCCAGGATCTACAAAGAACTCTTACAACTCAATCATGGAAGACAAACGAGCGATTAAAAAATGGACGAGGAGGCCGAGTAGAGATGTCGCCCACGCCAGTGGACAAAGAAGAAGCACCTGAAAACACGCTCAGATCGTGGAACTGGGGAGATGCAAACCCACACCGTAAGAGACCACCAGGAAGGTTACGATAAAAAAGGTGGATGACGCCACGCTGCCGAGGTTGTGGCGAAATAAGACGCCTTCTATGCTGATGGTGCAAAGGTGAAAATGGCACAGCTGCTTTGCAAAGTGTTTTGGAAATTCTTTAAAAAAGGCAAATATAGTTACTAAAATACCAACCAATTCTACTCCCAGGTACAGAAAAATAAAAATACATGTCCACCCAAGAGCTTGTGGTGAATTCTGTGGTGGCATTTTCTCAGAAGCTGAGAAGTGAAATCAATGCAACGGAGTCAACTGATGGATGAGGAAAATGTGCCATTCCATACAGTGGGACATTCTTCAGCCATTACAGGACAAGTCCGGATCCACACTGCGGCAGAAGGACCTGGGGAAGGCCACATGCCGCGTGAGGCCCCGTACCTGAAATGTTCCGAACAGACAAGTCCTCGGGGGCAGAGACAGATCAGTGGCTGCCAGGGGGTTGAGGGAGGAAGGAGGAGGATGGAGAATGACCGCTAGTGGGGATGGGGTCTCCTTCTGGAGTGTTGAAAATGTCCTCAAATTACGTCGCTGGGAAGTTTCTAAAACTTTGTCATATACTACTGTATTGCGCACTCTAAAATTTTTAAAAAGTTTTTGTTTTGGTTTTGTTTTTTCACACAGGTTCTTGCTATGTTGGCCTGAAACTTGTCATCCTATGTCCATCTCCCCGTACGGGGAGTACAGGTGTGTGGCATCATATCTGGCTTCAAACAGGTGACATTTTTGGCATATGAGTTATAACGTAATAAAAAGAATCTAAAAAACAGAGTTTAAAAAGACCCTTTAAAAACCTGGTGTTGGGCTGGGGAGGTAGCTCAGAAGTAGAATGCTTCCCTAGCATGGGCATGGGCTGGGATTTAGCTCAGTGGGTAGAGTGCTGCGCTGCAGTCTCTGTCGGCCCCGAGTTCAATTCCCGGCACCGCAAAAATGGGAGAAGGACCTGGCAATCCACTCCCAAGGAAATCCCGAAGCACTCAGCAATTGAAAACCCTATGGGGGTCGCTATGAGTCAGATACCGACTCGACGACACCCAACAGCAACAACAACAACAACAACAGCATGGGCAAGGTCCTAGGTTTAGTCTCCAACGTGGCAAGAAAAGAAAAAACAAATAAATCTGTTTTTTTTTTCTTTTTCTTTTTTTTTTTTGCGGTACTAGGGGTTGAACCCAGGGCCTTGCGCCTGCATGCTCTGCAAGTGCTGGACCACTGAGCGGCACCCCCAGTCCATTTTTTTTTTACTTTTTTGAGACAGGGTCTTGCTAAGTTACGCAGACTGCGTCTGGTCTCGAACTTGCGATCCTCCCACCTCCGCCTCCCAAACTGCTGGGATTACAGGTGTGTGCTACCATGCCCGGCTCCCTAAGTTTTGGTTTTAAAGGTTTCATTTGTTTTAAAGGTTTGTATGTATATTTGTGTTCAGTTAAAAAAAGAATTACCTGTCTGTCCAACCCCAATCCAAGTCCTCTTCCCTCTTCCCCCAAATTCTGCTGAACTGCTTCCATGCACACCCATGATTTTAATGATTTCTTTAGGGAAAACTGACTCCAGTGGACAGAAGTTCTGATGACTTGATGACTTGAAGGCCACTCACCTGCTGCTTTGTGCTCTTGTTGGGTTTGACCGAATAGTGGATGTCCTTCATGGCCCTCTCGATGAGGATCACGGTGTAGGGTCTTTTTGTTTCCGGGTTCACACATTTGTCTGCCACGATGGTTGCGATGTCTCTAAACATCTGTTCCAGCTGTGTGTGCCTTTCCTTATCTGATACCTGAACCTCTCCTTTAGTCAAAATCTAAAAAATGAAACAAAAACTCAAAATTTAAGAAACCAGTATCTTCCTCTACTCCAGACTTTGATTTGTTAGCTAATCAAAAGAATTCATAACTGCGAAGTAAATTAAATACATAACTGGCCAACTGACATAATTTAGTAGAAGATTTAATTTCTGGAGGTTTTGGAAAAAGGAAACTCTACGTTTCTCTATTAGTAAAAGTGACACTGTGCAGATCACGTGGTTATGGTAACTGTTCCTCAAAAAAAAAACAACCCCATAATTTACAGTTAAACATACCTACACATACTTAAGGTGCAAGTGAATAGTAGGGACCAGTTAGGTTGCAGGCGGCAGACCCTACCTGCTTACAGATTTCCGTTTGGTCATCTGTCCCAAATGCACTGATGAGATCTTCCTTCTTTGCCACCTGACCTTTAGAAACATTTACAAACACCGAGTGGGTCTGCAGAACTTCATCAAGGTCTTTTTCCCTTGGGGGCAAGAGAGAAAAAGTCCTGTGTGAACACGCTTGCCACTTGGAAATTCATTCACGTTTCAAACACAAGATGGCAACGACATAAATAGCAAGAAACAATGCACACTCCTCAAAGTGATCCTTCCCGCAGAGGAAACGACTTCAAAACTCTGAACGCCACATGCATTCCCATGTTCTCAGCGGAGACAGACGTCACTGGGGTGTGTCAGGAAGCCCCGGGACTGGGTGAGGCTGCTGTCACGGAAATACCAGTCCCTAGATGGCAGCCATACCACTGTGGCGTCCGATCCCTTCAGATCTCGGAAGCTAAGCAGGGTTGGACCTGGTTAGTCCTTGGATGGGACACCGCCTGGGAACACCAGGTGCTGCAGGCTTGGGAGACGGACCCGGGAACCCACTCCCCCAAATCAATCAGCCATTGAAAACCCTATGAACAGCAGAGAAACGCTGACGATGGTGTTTCGCCTGTTGTACATCAGGTCTCTGTAAATCAGACACCGGCTCAACAGCACCTAACGCCAACAGATGGCAGCCGTGAAGGCACTGCGCGTGTCGGTCCCAAAATCTATGACGTCGGTGGCTGGAAAACGAGGCGAGGGCCTCGGGCTGTGGCTTTTATGACACCAGCGAAACAAAACCCCCGACATCGGGAACCCAATCCCAACCAAGGACACCGAGCCAGGAGGGCGCGGGCGGGCGGCGTCTCCCTCCCGCCCGGCCCGGCGGCCACTCACGCGCCGCTGCGCCAGCCCACGACCTTGTTCTTGTAGCAGGCGATCTCGAAGCGCTTCCCGGCGCGCTTCATGCGCACCACCGCCACGTTGGTGAGGCGGATCTGGTTGGTGGGCGTGAAGATCGACATGGCGGCCGCAACGACGCGGAGGCGCGCGGGACCCCAACGCCCGACTGCGCCCGGACCCTCCGCGGCCCTTCGGCCGCCACTGCGCCGCCGGCGGACCTACTGCGCAGGCGCCGGGCGGGGGCGGACAACAGCGAGCCGCGACGCCTGCGCACTGTGGCTTTTGACGCCATCGTTGCGCCCCTAAGAGGGCGGTGCCTTCCCTGACGTAATCCGCTTTGGCCAATAGGTAAAAGGAGCTGTGATAGGCTGGTGGGAGACGTTAAGTGACCGGGTGGAAACACAGGACGGTTGCGGGGTTCTGCGGAGTTCCGGGGCCGCACCCGCTGTCACCTTTCAGGAAGGCGAGTCCCCCGCCCACCTCGGTACTTGAGGGCCGACCCCAGGGCCTCGCACGTGATGTGGAAGAGTTGTACTTCTAGGCTGCTTCTCCAGACCCTTTTATTAACTGATTATTTTTATTATTAACTCATTATTTATTATTATTAATTTTGAGTCAGGGTCCTGCTAAATTACGCAGGCTGCCTCTGGCCTCGAAGTCGCGGTCCTCCTGTCTCGGCCTCCAGAGTCACTGGGATGACAGGCGTGCGCCACCGCGCCCAGCCTAAGCAGAGATTTTTAACCTGAAAACGTACAGGAAAAAAAAAGTCATGCGTCCCATCCCTTCAATAATCATCACCACGTTTCCATTCTTATCTGATTCCTCCTCATCATTGTTGTATCTTAAAGCAAACCAGCCTGCAGCCATGGCCCTGTGGCATCCGATCCCATCAGATCTAAGAAGCTAAGCAGGATTGGGCCTGGTTGGTACTTGGATGGGAGACCGCCTGGGAACACCAGGTGCTGTAGGCTTAGGAGACGGATCCGGCAACCCACTCCCCCAAATCAATCAGCCATTGAAAACCGTATGAAGGGCAGAGAAGCACTGACAATAGTGTTTCGCCTGTTGTACATCAGGTCGCTATGAGTCGGATGCCGACTTGACAGCACCTAACAACAACACAAAGCAAACCATCATGTGGTTTTGCCCTTGAATCCGCAGCGTCTGCCTTTGACAGACGCACCCAGCAGGATTAGCCGTAATTCCTCAACACCATCTCACGGCGACCCCGTACTGTCCTCTCCCCGTCCAAATCACGCCTTGTAAAAGCCGGTTTGCTCCGGCCGAGCCCCACACGAGCCTCTACCGGAAATGCGCACTGACGCCCTCAGTCCCTTTGGACGCGCCCCGCCCTTCTTCCTTTTTCTCCCCAAACCACTTGTTTCTCGGCGGTGCTTCTCCCCGGTCCCGCCCCTTCCCCCTCGGAGCCAATGCGAGCGGAGCAGGAAGCACTTTCGTCCCATCGCCTCGTGCTGCGTACGGTGCTTTCCCTCAGCCCCGCCCCCTTCCCCTCTGAGCCAATCCGAGCACGACTGGGAGCGCTCGGGGGCTTTAGCTCGGAACTCTGGGCGGTGCTTCCCGTTGGGTCCGCCCCTTCCATCTCAGCCAATCAGAGCATGGCCTGGAGCGCTCTGGCCTCCTGTCACAGAGCTCTGAGCGTCCCTCTGTACCCGCCCCTTTTCTCTATCAGCCAATCAGAGCAGGGTCGGGGAGAGTTCTGGCCTCCTGTCACAGACCTCCATGCTTCCCTCTGGGCCCGCCCCTTTTCCCTGTCTCCCAATCAGAGCAGGGCCGGGAGAGCGCCGGCCTCCGGTCACAGAGCCCCGTGCTTCTCTCCCGGGCCCGCCTCTCTCTCCTCTGACCAATCCGGGCGGGCCTGCGAGTGACATGGCCGCCCCCAGCTCTGCGAACGCGGGACGGAGCTGCTACTGAGGCAGCTCGGGCGGGCGCCTGGGGCCGGGCCTGACCACTAGGCTGTCCGGGTCCGGGGTCCTCGTTTCCTGTCGGCCGGCAGGGCTCGGGCCCTGAAGACAATGGGTGAGAGACCCCGGCTGGCGGGGATCGTGGGGCGGGAGGGGAGGAAACGGTGTCCCGCTCCCTGCCGAGTGGCGGCCCCCTGGCCCTTTGCACCTGCTAGCGCGGGACGGTCGCCGCTGCGACCGAGGGAGAACGGAAGCTGGCTGTTGGCAGGGCTTTGCCTGTGGAGGCCAGCGGGCGAGGGTGGAGGGAAGTGACCCGAAATGAGCATTCTGGCCCTGAATAAGAGGCGGGGAAAGCTGCCCCTCGCCTCCTCACCCACGTGTATTGAATCTTGGCCCTGTCCAGCAACACCTGCGAGCCCCACATTTCAGGCTTCGCCTTTAGAGCCGCGCCCACGGTGAGCATTTGAGGCCAGCACTCCTTAAAAAACAAAAAAAAGAAGAAAATTCCCTACCTCGGTCTCCCCGGGGTGGTGGCTGGCGCGCTCGGGAGACGGAGGCAGGAGGATCGGGAGTTTGAGGCCAGCCTGGGCTACATATGGAGACCGTCTTTCAGAACAGAGTAACAGAAGCGAACAGTAAACCGACGACAGCAAAAAAAGCTGGGCGTGATGTCAGTTACTTGAGCGCTTTGGGTGTTGAAAAATACGACTAGGAAAAAGGAATCGCCTTGTGACTGTGTGTTTGCGCACTCGGGGGTGGAGCGCAGAGCCTCCCCCGCTGATCTGCACCCCGGCCTCTTTTTCATTCTTTCTTTTGAACGGGGTCTCGGGGTCTCGCTAAATTACGCAGGCCGCCTCTGGCCTTCAACTTGTGACGCTCCGGCCTCCGCCTCCGAGTTGCTGGCATTGCAGGCGTGCACCATCTCGCCTGGCTGCTTATTTTGTTTACTTATTTTTTGTAGCACTGGGGCGTTGAACCCAGTGCCTTTGGCATACTTAGCAAGTGCTGCACCACGGAGCTCCACTCCCAGATTCTTTTTAATTTTTTTTTCTAAATCTTGAAACAGGGTCTCGCTCAGTTATTCAGGCTGCCTTTGGCCTCGCACTTGCGATCCTCCTGCCTCCACTTCCCAAGTTGTTGGCTTTACAGGTGTGCACCACATCGCCCAGGTTTTTCTTTTTCTTTCTTTCTTTTTTTTTTTTTTTAATATTATGGAGCAAGCATAAGAAATCAAAATTATAATTCCACATGAATTGTTTTCACTTTATATTCCTTTTCATGCTTCCAGATGCTTCTAACTGAAGGTACAATTGTATGTTCTTATTTTTTGAATTACTATCATCTTCATGATACCTTTTATCACATCATCACATAGTGTGTAATGTATTATTTTAGACTTTTCTTTTTTCTTTTTTTTTCCAGTACTGAGGGTTGAACCCAGGGCCTCGCGCCTGCATGCTTTGCAAGTGCTGCACCACTGAGCTGCGCCCCCAACCCATTTTTTTTTTTTTTTACTTTTTGAGACAGGGTCTCCCTAAATTACTCAGACTGCCTCTGGTCTCAAACTTTCGATCCTCCTGCCTCTGCCTCCTGAGTCTCTAGGATAACAGGTGTGGGCCACTGCGCCCAGCAGTTTTTGTTTTTTCGTAGTTTTTTTAGCTGGATTTTTTTTTCTTTCGTGGTACTGAGGTGCTGACCTCAGGGGCTCGTAGATACTTTTCAAGTGCTAACCACTGGGCTGTACCCCAGCCCAGTTCTTATTTTTGTTTTATCTTGAGTCAGGGTCTCGTTAAGTTACGCAGGCTGCCTCTGACCTCGAACCCTTGATCCTTCTTCCTCCGCCTCCCAAGTCGCTGGGATTACAGGTGTGCACCGCTGGGCCTGGCTTTCTTAGTTGGATTGTTGAATAGATTATGACGATTGGTTTTATTTGTTTTTTAATTCTTAAAGCAGGAATGGTCATCTTTGCTTTCAGCAAAATCACATGTGTGAATCATTTTACGTTTAGATCCTCCAGCGGCTGTATGGGACGTCTCCTCGCCTTTATTATCGTTGTGGATAAACAGGTTTTACATCTATTTGGGCTTTGCTTTTGGAATTGGCTTTTGGATTTGTGTCCAGATCGTCATCAAGAAGCAGGTAAGGGGCATGGTCTTTCCGTTTGTTTTCAATAGTAGGGGGTTGAACCCAAGGCCTTATGCCTGATAGGCAAGCGCACTGCTACTGAGCTATACACCTAGCCTCATTTAATTTTATTTTATATTATTTTATTTTAATTTTGCAGTACTGGGAAGCTAAACCTAGGGCCTCACACGTACTTTCAAGTGCTCTACCACTGAGCTGCATCCCCAACCCTTTTTCCGTTTTTTATCTTGACACAGAGTCTCACTAAGATGTGTAGGCTGCCTTTGGCCTCTAACTTGGGATCCTCCTGCCTCGGCCTCCTGAGTCCCTGGGATTTCAGACATGTGCCATGGTGCCTGTATCTCTTTTGAATAGGAGAGTATGGCATCGAGGTATCAGATTTTATAGAGAATGTACAGTGCAGATTTTTTCAAGGCTTTCATAATAATGCAGAAAAAGTAAAAAGAACTTTAAGTCTGTTTTATGTCTGGCCTCTAGATTTTTTTTTTTTAAACTGCCTAAAAAAGTCTCTCAAGTTTTAGAGAATCTGTCATAATGGACTAAGTTAGATACTGGAAGATTTTCATAATGAAAAAATTAACCCTTTATAAGAAAAGCAAGGCTGTTTTGCAGTCCTTTCTTTCCTTTCCACTAAGGATCAGAAAATAAATTCCTGCTGTTACGTTACTAAAACACATGACAGGTGAACGTATCTGGAGCTGGCCCTCCATGTCTGGGTGTTTTGTTTTTTGCGGTACTTATGGGTTGAACCCAGGGCCTTGCACATACTTTGCAAGTGCTCTACTGCTGGGCCGCGCCCCCAGGCCATTTTTCATGTTTTTGTCCTGTGACAGGGTCTAAGTTACACAGGCTGCCTCTGGCTTTGAACTTTTGATTCTGCTGCCTCCACCTCTTGAGTTGCTGGAATGACAGGTGTGCGCCACCATGCCCACCCATATCCTGGGGTTTTGCATGATTCAGCTAATTGTAGATCGAGAATATTTAGGGGGAGAAAAAAACCAGACTTCTCTACTGAATATGCACAGACTTCCCTTTCTCATTATTCTCTGAACAAGACAGTATAACAACTATTTATGTGGCATTTACGTTAAGTATAATAAGTAACCTACAGATGGTTTGCCTGCAGCCGCACCACTGTGGCATCCGATCCCGTCAGATCTGGGAAGCTAAGCAGGGTCGGGCCTGGCTAGTACTTGGATGGGAGCTGGTGTCCGACTCATAGCGATCCAATATACAACAGATGAAAGGCTATTGTCAGTGCTTCTCTGCTGTTTATAGGGTTTTCAATGGCTGATTGATTTTTGGGAGTGGGTTGCCGGGTCCTTCTCCCAAGCCTGCAGCACCTGGTGTTCCCAGGCGGTCTCCCATCCAAGGACTAACCAGGCCTGACCCTGCTTAGCTTCTGAGATCTGATGGGATCGGATGCCACAGTGGTATGGCTGCAGGCTCCACCATTTATAAATAAATTTTAAAAAAGGTACATCATGGCTTTTAAGAACCTAATTATACCCAGAGGTTAATGTTTTAGGAGCACCACTAGGAAGGGTTAAGAACATAATAAAGCAGGTCGGTTCCTGTGCTAATTTTTGTCCCCACTGAAGCTAGCAAAAGATTGAGACTTGATGGATGTTGTGCGTTTATCTTCAAGGCCAAGAGCTCACAGGAGAAGCCCACTCCCAAAGCCACTCAGGATCTGATGCCAAATGGCGCTCTCCCCCTTCAGAAGAAGCAAGTCTTTGTATCCGGAGTGAAGATTTTCTACGGCTCCCAGACGGGGACGGCGAAGGTGAGAACTTCAGAGGATGCTTTTCCTTTGGTTTCCTGGCATTTTAAGGAGATCCAGGAGGAAGGCCCCTGAGCAGTGACCCGCCTGCGCCTTCTCTTCCTTTTTAGTCTGCCTCAACCCTTTCCCCATATCCTGTGGTTTTCCCCCCGGGAGGGTGGGGGGATTTCTTCTCTGGGGCCCAGTACCGCTGTTGGGTGTCTGGTCATCGCTGTCACGAGAGGTGTCGAAGTTGGCTGTTGCCCCAGCCCAGTGGAGAGGCTGCTGGTTTTGATGCTTGGGGCTGTTGGACCAGGGAAGAGGGAAATGCAAGCGGCTGCACAGTGTGCAGGACGGGCCTGGGCCACTCGAGGTCACACACGTCTACTTAATGCAGTGGGTCGTCCCTCCCTCCTCTCTCTCTCTCTCTCTCTCTCTCTCTCTCTCTCTCTCTTTCTCTCTTTCTCTCCCTCCCTCCCCCCTCTTCTTTTTCTTTGGCTCTCTTTCTTTCTCTTTCTCTCTCTTTCTTGCTTTCTCTTTCCCTCCCCCCTCCTTTCTGTTCTTTCTTTCTTTCTTTCTTTTTCTTTCCACCCTCCCTCCCTGTCTTCCTTTCTTTCTTTTCTCTCTCTTTCTTTCTTTCTTTCCTTCCTCCTCCTTTCCTTTTCTCTTTCCTTCTTTCTCTTTCTCTCTCTTTTCTCTTCTCTTCCTTTCCCTTCTCTTTTTTTCCTCCCCCCCCTCTTTCTTTCTTTCTTATTGAAGCCAGGGCCTTGAGCATTTTAGGCAAGAGCTCTACCCCTGAGCTACATGCTTAGCTCCTGTGTTTTGATTTCTAATAGACATAAAGAAAGTGTTGAAGACATGTTAGAGTAGATAAACACTGCAGAGATCTAGCTGAAAGCTGCCTCCTGGCCTCTGATTGTGTCTGGATGCTGTGTCCTTCTTTGTTATGAACATTACAGCTCTTTAGTGCTTTCTAGGAAAAGGTTCAAAGTCAGGTTAACCTGAAAATGGGTTTTAATAAACCAGGTCTGCTCTTTTGGATAGTCCGCAAGAGGCTTCTACTGCCCTCTTGTGGATGCTGTGCAGAATAATACATCTTAGTTATCAGTGTTGGCTGCCCTGACACCTTATCCTTGCTCCCGTCAGATCTCGGAAGCTAAGCAGGGTCGGGCCTGGTTAGTCCTTGGATGGGAGACCGGCGGGAACACCAGGTGCTGTAGGCTTGGGAGAAGGACCTGGCAACCCACTCCCAAAAATCAATCCGCCATTGAAAACCCTGTGAATAGCAGAGAAGCACTGACAGCAGTTTCAGGCATGACACAGTGTTAGGGAGTGTTTTGTTCTGTTGTACATTGAGTCTCTCTGAGTCAGACCATCTTGACTGCACCTTACAACAAGATGGTTATCAGTATTCCAGTGTAGGTACTTTCCCTTAATACAGTTGAAGGTCACTTAAGTTCAGCCTTCAGCAGTTGAGGTGGAGAGAGCTGAAGAAAGCTAAAAAGGCACCTGAGAAGCCAAAACAGAGTCCTTTCTGTTACTCATGAAATACCCGTAGTGCCCCTTACGTGTGTTTGAACATTTTGTATGTTATTTGTTTGACTGAGCTGCTGATCGAACTCAGGGTCTTGTGCATGCTAGGCAAGCGCTCTACCATTGAGCTACATCCCAGCCGCTTTTTCCCCCCTCAAAATCTTATTTAAGTAGTAATTTTTAGTGTACGACTTCATGGGTCTCATTATGATGTTTCCATACACACATCTCATTGTACGTTGCCCACATTCCCTTCCTCCATTACCCTCCCGTGCCTCTCCCCCGTACTCCCCCTTCCCACCAATGTCCCCTTCTAGTTGCGTGTCCTGTTTGTGTGGGTATCTACATGTTGTTGTTGTTAGGTGCCATCAAGTCAGTATCTGACTCATAGTGACCCTGCGTACAACAGGCGAAACCCTATTGTCAGTGCTTCTCTGCTGTTCATAGGGTTTTCAATGGCGGATTGATTTTTGGGAGTGGGTAAGATGTTAATAACAGGGCAGACCTAGGGTCTATGAGAACTCTCTGTTCTACAATTTCTATATAAATCAAGAACTGTTCTTAAAGTCTATTTTTTTTGGTACTGGGGGTTGAACCCAGGGCCTCGTGCCTGCATGTTCTGCAAGTGCTGGACCACTGAGCTGCACGCTCAGCGCATTTTTTTTTACTTTTTGAGACAGGGTCTTGCTAAATGACGCAGACTGCCTCTGGTCTTGAACCTGTAATCCTCTTGCCGCTGCCTCTGCCTCCAGAGTTGCTGAGGTGACAGGAGTGCACCACTGCACCCAGCTGTGAGACGCTATCTTAAAAAATCACGCACACACGGCCGTGTAGATTTTCTCCTACACACATCATTATAGAGTGAGCGCAGCATTGAATGATTGCTCTCGGTACTGGTGCTTGAGAAGATGGCAGCCGTGTTGATATTCCGTATTCAAAGTGTAAAGTCACCAGAGAGGTTCTTCATGCAGAATGCCACATTCGCTTGCCAGCAGGGGTACCATGAGGGCTACCTGTCGCTTATTTGGCTTATTTTTTTTTCTCTTTTTCCTTAGGGATTTGCAGCCAGTCTTGCCAAAGCAGTTACTGCCCTGGATCTCCCTGCTGAAGTTATTAATTTGAAAGACTATGACCCGGACGATCAGCTGGTGGAAGAGGTTGGTAGTCTCTTATTTTTGCCTTCTGTCAAAAACTCTCAAAGGTAGTTAACCTTCTCACTCGTGGGCTGAATGGAATCTTCAGGATGAATTCAGTTTCTAGGCTACGGGGTTTCTGCTGGTTGAGTGTGGAGGGCGCTGTTTTACTTGGATGCTGACCTGGGTGGGGCGTGCCCTCGAGGGTGCTGGATTCTCCTGGGCTAGAGGTGGTTGTGGGAAAGAGGGGGTTAAGGTCGCCTCCCACCTCGTCCTCTGAATCTCATAATTGAGAGAGCATTGCTATTGATGGCAGTGTTCCCTGTGTGTGGACGACAGGTCAGTTAACCAAATGTCAGGATTGGGGTGGGCATGGGGTGCTGGAGTTAGGGAAATCTCCTGACTGTGTGACCTCAGGGCATTAGGGGATCTAAGCCAGCAATAGCAGCTTCCCCAGGGAACTTGTTAGAAATGCAGATTCTCAGGTCCTGACCTAGCCTGCGGAATCAAACCCTGGGTTTGGGGTTTATTTCTAGTAAATACACCAGCTGATTCTGATCATTGCTATTTTTTTTTGTTTGTTTGTTTTGTTTCCTTTTTTGCAGTACTGGGAGTTGAACCCAGGGCCTCGCGCTTGCATGCTCTGCAAGTGCTGGACCACTGAGCTGCACCCCCAGCCCATTTTTTTACTTTCTGACTGCCTCTGCTCTTGAACTTGCAATCCTCCTGCCTCTGCCTCCTGAGCTGCTGGGATTACAGGCGTGCGCCACCCCACCTGGCTTCCGTTCCATTTCTTAAGCCTATAAACTCTGGGCTGGGATGTAGCTCAGTTGGTAGAGCACTTGCCTAGCATGTGTGAGGCCCTGAGTTCAATTCTCAGAACCAGGAGAAGGAAGAAAAAAAAAAAAAAAGATGATGATGGCGTCTCTATTTTCTCACATTGGAAACCAAAGTC